>JAPDFA010000104.1:0-108058 GCA_027569415.1 Penicillium janthinellum | reverse complement strand
TATAGGTTTTAATTGGCATGTAAAATAATATACCTTAGCTTTAGGCAACTTAGATAATTATTTCGGTACTTTACCATAAAATACGCCGTAATTTTGCCGCGAGGGACGTAAACATATATATCTCTAACGATACTTCCAGGGATTCTCCTATACTTTGCCAGTAGACTCTCAATACAATCCTTATTAAATCTCTCTAATATCTTATTGTAAATAGATATGGTTGTTTAGATATGAAGTGGTAATTTATCACATTTGCTATGTGTTTTGTGGTGGCCCGCTCGGTGGTGTGGCCCGTTCGGTAGTGAACTACGTTAACTGGTGAAGTTATGGATGACTAGGTAAGTTACACCCCACACGTGCCTACCTGCCTCCATCTAGCAAGATGCAAGAATTGCATAAATTCTCTAACGGCATCTTGGAAACACACCTCCTTGTCAGAGTTCTAAGCTCAAACTTTTCGAAATTGTTGAGCTGAAATTCGAAAACTCACGTAAATTCATAAGATAGGCAAATGCTTACGGGATATCCCGATATGACCTTAAGGCTCGACCTTCCAATGTCTCGGCATAGCTCTGGGAGGTATGAGCAGCTTTTACCTTGATATTGTTTTGTCCTGGCACTAAAGTAGGAACCCAGTACACGTAAGTAGGATTTACCCTAAACTAATCGATATATCGCTATTAGCTAATACTACCCTGTCAAACAACGTTGTGACCAAGATTTATACATACGGTTGCAGGGTCAAAGACGACATGAACTTCGTACCGTGCAAGGATGTTGGCACACCTAAGTGTGCGGGTGGCATTTCCAACCACTGGCCTCACATAGAGAGAGAGAAAGGAAAATGTGAGAGATATGGCTGCCCGAATCCATCATCCATCAGTTCACCACTAGACCATATCAGAGTCTCAACCCGCCAATACTGGTCTGCAATAAGTTCACTCAAATCTAAATATCCTCCTGCCCACCTGCAGCATCGTTGTATCACAACTCCAGCTTCTAGTCCATCAACCGGTGAGTACCTTTTGGAGGCAAACAGATCATCAACCAGTTCTTGGTATTTTCCCGTCTTCTCCAGAGACTTGAATGGACCTAGAGACCGGTAGGGCTAATGGCCAGTCATTATCGTATAGTAAATGGACCCGAGGCTAAAAGTTTTCTTACTTTTCGTCGATTCTGGCGGATTATATAGATTAAAAAATCCAGCATCGGGTAAATAGCGACCATCTATTTTCCTATTTACCGAACCCCCGCGTCACAGAGCAGAAGATCGAGCTCGTTTCCATCGACCGTGTGTAACAAAAAGTTCTCAGGTCGAAGATCAGAGTAGATCACACCTTTTTGATAAATGAATTGGATCGCCTCCGCTGCTTATGTACGCCATTTAAATCGTAGCGACATATTGATGCTAGCATGATGCTAGTCAATATAGTTCTATAGATTTCCATCGCTTACTTCGGCAAATAATAATCCGAATAGGTTATCTAAGACGCCCTTGAGCCTAAAGAAGTTAATCGCTAGTTATAAGAAGTTTAGGGCTTACGCACTCTATTATTCGTGGATGCAGTCCTAGGATTTACAGGAGTTGTTCTTCCACCTCAAAACTCCGCTTCATATCTCGAACGAACCATTTATCTGCCGCTATCTTAGAATGCCACCAAGAGAATAATCGATAGACATTTGGTGATGACGCCTGGCGCCACGCGTGCAATACGGGAAGTTGAGCCTTCGCCCAAGATTTCGCCAAGAAGAGGCTCGTACGGGACCGGGTCCTCTTTTTCGATAATTATAGGGTGTTTGCGGTAATTTCTGAAACCGAGGGTTAGTTCCAGAGGTTGAAGGAAGGACACCCTCGATTATGGTTCGGAGTCGTTTACGGTAGATCCGAAGCAGAGAAAGAGGACTGCAGATCGATGCTTCTTCAAGAGAGAGAGATGTGGCAAGGGAAGAAGGATGATTATGCGCCTATTGGACGGGGATTTATTTACGGGGCACAGAATACGGCCTTTGATGTTCTTGCGGGACGGAAGGAGAGCACCATTATGCCGTGGGCTGAGACAGTATACATCATGGAGCTCATGGATGAGATTCGTCGCTAGGGCAGGACAACATACCTGGGAGAGTGATACAAGCATAAAACACCTCAAGTATAATTCCAGGCTCACTGATAAGTAAAACTGGGATTTAATTGGTGTTTCATTCTATGAGATCCCAGTTCTCAATGGTAGTCTATACTTTTTTTCCGATCAAGGATCACAAATGACTGAACAAGACAAACTCGGGCTAGAAGGATGAAAAATGTGATCTTCCAATATTCCCACTTAACCAGGGACTGGGTCTCGCTTCCGTCAATTCTATTTCTGCTTTGCAGAGAGCGTCAATGACTCAAGGAATCTTGCCGCGGGCGGGATCGGCCATGCAAGGCTATCGGTAGGGTCATCGTGCACCTCGCCCGAGGTGACAAGGTCCACGAATACAACAGCAACGTACCCACCAATAGCAGTGAGAATATGCCACCTATAGCTCGGTCAATAACTAATCTTTCTCAATACACCTAAAGAGACATACCATCCGTGAAGTTCAGTCAAGAAAGCCAAAGGCAGACCGACGGCGTGTCTGATCTTGATAAGGGATCCACAAGCCCAGTCGTCAATGAGCCAAACAGTATACCCCAAGCCAAAGCAGACTAATTCAATCAGCATCCGCATCAAATATTTGACCAGGGAGTGTCATACAGATACCGAAGAACGAGATGTATCGAAGCTTTTTCCTCAAGAAAGGATCCGGAACTTGCTGGGAGATGAGCTTCGACGTACGCGTCGCGATCATATAAACTGCAAGCCCGAAGCTGACGGCATGCAGAAGGAACTCGTCCATGACCATGTGAACCACCATGACAATGGTGAATAGTACTGAGAGGACGATGCCCACAAACCTGGTTCGCTCCGGGCTAGCCTTGAAGGTCAGAATTCGGTATAGCAGTGGTGTTGTCAGAAGATGCATGGACAGCTCATCCGCTAAAATCCATGACATTAGTCAATCATTTCTGAATGTCAAGGAACCTGGTTCATCGAGCTTACACATTTGGGTGTGATATTTGAGGGTCATATGGTAGCCAGCCGAGCAGACGCCCACCCCGATCAACCCCAGGTACGAAATGGAGCGGAAACCCGATTGTTGCTTTTTTTGGAGCTGTCGCAAGCCATAGACGCCAAAAAAGACTGGTGGTACGTGGTTAGTAATCGTGGACTTTCAATAGGTATGTTATCATCGCCAGATCGATCCACGCTGACTCACTGAAAACGAAGCTGCTGAATGTGTTGATAAACTCAGCGACGAACCGAGTGACGACATAGTCCTGGATAGTAAATGAGCATTAGATGCCCAAATAGTGCCGAAGAAGATCTGCCGAGGAGAGTTGTTCACCTCTTCGCAAAAGCTAGATTGGACACGTTAGTGGCTTGTTCGTCGGGAGGGGCTTGCTGGATCAAAACAAACTTTAGATACGATGTTGCTGGCCCCCAAAAGGGAACCACAGGTACTGTGTCCATCGTAGACGAATGGTATTTGGGTGATTTGGTCTTGAGTAGCAGGGTCCGGACAGTCGCGTTCGTGGGTCAGCGAGCCTGGATTCTTTAAATGGGAACCTTCGGAACGCGCGGCGAAACGGCCAGTGGGGCGATGTGAGTCTGGCGTCCGATCTTTACCCAAACGGGTAATTACAGCTTGTACGACCTGGTTTGAACAATCAACAATGGAACGATGGCACAATCTGGATGGTTGCGAATGCTTATTTGATTTTCTTAATGTCTTTGTTGAAGAGATAGCTTATTTGATGGGAGTGCATGGCTATTGATTTTGGTGAACAAATGACCAGAGCACCTCTCCATTGCAAGGCGGCCCTCCCTTGAAACCGCATCCCGTTTCCTTTCCGCTTCATCCTTCCCACTTGTTCTCCTTGAGACTTTTCGCGGTTTGTAATCTTGAAGCCATCTTCACTCATCAGTGTGCTCTGACAGCGCGAGTTTCTCGGTGAGGCTCCTGATCTTGGCGTGCCGCGATCCAACATAGCCGCTCAGAGCATCAATTCGGTCCTTCTGAGCCTCGATAATCGCCTGCATCGAGGTAACAGTCGTGGTGAGAGACTCCACAGTGGACCGAAGAAGATAGTTATTTGCAACCAAGTCCTCCGTGCTCACAGTCTCCTCCATTTCATTGCAGACGATCTTGATCAGCTCCGGGTGTCCTTCAACTCGACTAGTCGCGGCGGCGGGGAATCCATTCCCGATTAGAGGTCCCTGGGTGATAAGCTTCGACTTGGAAATCGGGCTTCTAAGGATGTTTTCGGCAGCCTGGGCGATGGGGGCGTTGTGGAATGGAGCAGGCGAGGACGAACGAGGACCTATGTCATGGTTGGCAAGAATCGAGGTTGGATCGCTTGGGGGAGACTGGTTCACATCCTCGATATGCTCAGTGGAAATTCGGGGAGAAGAAGGGCTGGAAGCTCTGGGGGTCGGAGGAGGCCTGATAGCTGCATTTGCGCGCATGTGAGCGCCGAGATCCCACTGAATAGTCTGGTTGTCGGGCTGGGGAGCTGCCGAGCTTGAACTGGCAACAACTTTTGACGCATCTTGAGGCTCCTCGGTTTTTGTCTCTTCGGTTTTAGCTAGGGTCACGGTCTCTGGCGAGCTGCCCTTGCGGTAGACGATAGCGGGTCCTTCATCGACAGTAGTCTCGATTCTGTAGGTTTTTCCAGTAGCCTTTTCGTGCCGTGTAAAGCCCTGCAACCGAGAATGAACCCGCGAAGACGCGAAAGGAATAACGACATCACGCATGAACTTGAGAACAGTGACCCCAGGATTGAGACCCATCATCTCGAATCCGCGCCAATATTCCCAGACGACTTTGACCTCCCAGCGCTGGAAGGTTGTCTCATCGTTCTCGAAGCGTGCAAGGATCTGATCAGAGTACTTGGTGATCTCCACCCAGGTCAAGGTCTCCAGGGCGGGCTCCGAAGGCTCAGTTGCCGTGGACTTTCCCTTGGACTTGCTGTCCGCCATTTTGTGGAGTTTGATTTGCTCTGAGAGGAAAAATCGGGACTCGCAAGAGTCTTGACGAGGGAGACCCCCCAAGGGGAAAGACGTGGTAGGACCGTAATGCTTTCTCGTCGAGATGGTTGCAAAGGATGTGAGAAAAAAGAAGGAGGGTGGGGGATGGAGAAGATAAAGTAGCAGCCAGGTGAGAGACCAAGTTGACGTGTTGTTCTCAGAAGGCTTGAGATGTTGCAGAAGCTATCAGTCGGGGGGCAATCAACGAACCCACCACACCTTCGTTTGTTCCAGCTTTGGAACTAGCATGATCCAAACAATTTATGAAATCGAAATATCTATCCAGCGCTGACTACTTGAAGATTTCTCGTCTAGCAAGGTCTCTTCCACACGCAAGAACCATCAAAAGGCTCGAACGACGAGTTGTGAGGTTCTCCATGGATACATCGTCCACCTTGTGCATAACAGAAAGAACTCAAACTTTGCGGTCATCAGTCTGTGTCATACAAGCTCTCTGCGCGACGGTGAAGAAGTTCTTCTTCACCCTGGGCACACCCGATTGTCGAGATCAGAGACGCTACAAGCTTGACAAGCATGGAGGGCTCATGAAGGCACGAAGGATGAAATATTTGGAAGAGGTTCTCTTCATGGCATGATGCCAGAAAAGGCCACCATAAACAGGGGACTGCCGGACTTTCTCACATCGTACTGAAAATGGCTTCCATCTCAGTTGGTCAGATATTCAAATTGCTCCTTTCCTGAGGTTCTACATGAGCACTTGCCCAAGATCACTGCTATTTTCAAGGTGAGTCGGAACATGGCCACAGGGCTCTTAATGATTTGTCTGCTTCTGTCATCGCCATGCATACGATAAGATCACCGTACATCAACTGATGCCAGCATCAAGCTTAGAGACTTAGACTAATAAGCTTTACTCTAGGTATACCGGGTGGAAATCACAATGATGTCTGATTGGTCCTACTTGACAAGGCTGAGATAGTTATTGTGTGGCTGAGAGTCAGCGGTAAACACACCGACTGACACGTCGCACTGGGCGCTTAGCCTTGCATACTAGTCATGGCTCCGAATCTCACGGACCAGAGGACCAAGAGTCGAAATTTGTTAATTTCTTCCTCGAAAGTCAGCCTTGCAACTACCGAGGATGATCCTGGGTGAATTTATTGACATCATCCACTGTGGTCGATGTCATACACGTTCACCCGGGTGCTTCACGAGATTTACTTTTTCGAGGCTCGAGACTGGCTAATCATCTCGCTTCAAGAAAACCACGCTTAGCCCAATGCACTGCCTTTTTGATTCAGCCTCACCCCGCACCGCACCTATAAATGCCTCCAAGCCGACCCTTCAGCAGCATGTTCCAATTTACCAAGAAACTCTGGTGCCAACATGACCAGCCCTGGTACTGGTCGGAAGCCCTGCACAAACCTATCTATATGGGAATGGAAGCAAGGTAAGCAATCTTCTATGTCCGGGCCTCAACCTATGCTAATGAAGTAGGTGACACATGGCGAGAAAAGAGTATTCATCCGTCGAAACTAAGCGTCGGCGGTCGAAGCCAGGCGCCTGATATAGTTGCTGCAGATACCCAGGTTTATATTATGTGTGTTTGTAGATGCGCCCGAGTCAACTGTGGGCAGGACGGCTACTGACTTGCAGCAGAAACGCGAGCGCGAATGAGATTCGGACTTGTCGGCGATGCAAGAAAGCATTGACAGATGCCTTTCTGATGCCGTCGTTCTGGTGGTCTGATCATTTGCGAAAGTCAAATGGGTATCTCGGGTGCGAAGCGATTCGGGATGGGGAAAAAACGACCGGTCTAAGTATGTGTCCGTTTGAACACGGAAAATGCAATCAAAATCTAACAAATTTTGGTAGGCACTTGGGCCTTTTTACAGTCCAAGACATGCAACTCTGATAAGGTCTATAATTGGGCAAAAATCAATGTTTTCACACGATGGATCTCCGCAAATAACCAAACCGGCATTCTCGTCTTTGATCCTGCCGATCCCCGTCCATTCAAGGACCTGGCCCCCGAAACACATCTCCTCGTCGATCCATTCTGGGTATACCCCTACATACTAAATTTAGTCTCCGATCTCGAAGAGAGAGCTGTTTGGGCAATCCGGAACCAAATCCGACCGATCGAAAAGGGAGAAAAAGATGCGACCCCACTTCAGCCAGGTGGGAGGCCGAATTACCGCAAGCTCCACGATATCGCTCGCCATTCTATCCACGTCACGGAGACTCTAGATGTGAATCTTCAGACCATCGAGCGTATTCTCGAGAACCACAAGACCTATATGAGCCCAGGCAACTCCAGTCCTTTCACGTCACACCCCGACTCGCATGTCTGGCAAGAAATCCATTCGCGCTTATCCTTTGGCCAGAGTTACCTCGGGAGTCTACGACACCGCTCCATCTCAAATGAGAAGCGCCTGCAGAACGAGATCCAGCTGACGTTCCAAATGGTCGCTCGTCAAGACGCCTTGGTCACGGAGAAGATTAGTCGGGCCATGATGAGCGATAGTGCGGCATTGAAGACGCTTGCCTTTGTGACTTTTGCATTCCTGCCGCCTACATTTATTTGCTCTGTCTTCAGTATGTCGTTTTTCAATTATGATCAGAATCTTGGATGGAGGGTGTCGGGCAAGTTTTGGATTTACTGGGCGACTGCGGTGCCGACTACGATTCTCTCGACTGCGTTGTGGTTTTATTGGCAGAGGGACTCTTCTCGTCTTGAGCAGGTGCCAAAGCAGGAACGAGGGGCCCCACTTCCAACCAAGGACATGTATGAACTGGAGGAGGTGCTGGTAGATTTACGCTCGCGGTAGGGATTTGTTGAGATACAAGTCGATGAGGGGTTGGTTGTTGGGTACATCGCGCTGGCTGCTCTTAACAGAGACCAGCAATGAGTAATGATCTACGATAAATTTGTGGCAATGAATATGAATATGACAAAGGACCTCCCTATCAACCTATACTCTTAAGTAATAAACACCCTCATCACTACTCACTGCTCAGGCACTGAGGCGCCACCGATCCATCATCCATGGAACCCGCCAAGCCGATCGATGTTTATCTGATCTCATCACGTGCCGCCCCGCCATGGACCGACGTAACCAGGTGAGACAATCGTCGATCGGCAAGTAATCCCCCATCTTCCAACTTTCCAAGGGTGTTTCCCCAATTCCTCATCAACTACCAGAGCAATGCCCCAGCATTGGCGATGGCCTCCTCACCCACATTATTCACGGCCTCTCGTGGCCAAACCCTGACATACCTCTTGGCGGTGTGCCCCTTCTCCATCGCCTTCCTCGTCTTTATCAACTCCTCCGTATCATTCGTCGTAACCGATCTGATCGGACTCCACGATGGAGAAGGTGATGCCGTGGGGACGTTAGGCTTTGCCGACGAACTGCTCGCGCTTGCTGCGTGCCCGCTTTGGGGCGTTCTTTCTGATCGGATCGGCGTACGATATGTAAGCTGCCCAATGGAAGCCATCCCTATGTTCTCGTTCGTGGCCCAATGCCGCGGTTACTGATAAGATAGCAGGTGTGTTCCATCGGTTACGCGGTCATTGCTGTCGCATTGATTCTTTTCGTGCAGGCCACGAATGTATACCCGCAGCTTCTTCTGGGGAGGTTGCTGTTTAGTGTTGGGGGCTCTGCGGTGTCGACGATGGTCACCGCCGTTTTGCCAACCGTCACGGGCAACGCACCCCGAGACCAGGCTTATCGGGTTTCAGTCTCGTCGGAGTTAACCATCACCCCAGCGCGGTTGAACGGCCGGCGAAACGGCAATGGCAATGATCACCACACTGATAATGCCGTGTCCCGTTCATCGCCATCCGCTCGACTATCGGGGTTTGTTGGATTGTTTGCCGGCTGTGGTGCCCTCGTGTCCCTCGGTGCCTTCCTGCCCCTTCCGGCTAGATTTGAGAAGATGGGTCTCTCGCCCGCTGAAGCGATTCGGCGCAGTTATTATCTGGTTGCTGCCGTCGCCATAATCATCAGCTTGATCAGCTTCATCGGGCTTCGCAATCTGCCCGAGGAGGAAGGAAAAGGGTGGCGGGCATTGTGGGACCATCGCTCTGGTCAAAATGCCGATGACCTCGATGACGATGACGATGTCCACAGATCGGACATACTGCCATACTGGAAACAACTGACAACGGCACTGCTTCTAGGTTTCCGGAATCGCAGCATCGGGTTGGGCTACGTGGGAGGGTTCGTCGCTCGCGCGTCCTCGGTCGGAATCTCGCTGTTCATTCCTCTGGCGGTAAATCACTATTACCGTGCATCCGGACTCTGCCACGAAGATTACGAGCCAATACCCGGGTCCGGGCTGGGTGATATCAAAAAGGCGTGCCCGCGCGCCTACACCCTGGCCTCCATCCTCACGGGCGTGTCCCAATTAGTGGCCTTGATTGCTGCGCCCGCATTTGGCTATCTCACCGACAAGTCTCGGCGGTACAACGTGCCTCTTCTCGTGGCGGCCTTTGTTGGCGTGGTGGGATATCTTGCATTTGGTCTGCTCCCCAACCCGCAATACAAGAGTCCCGATGGAAACCCGGGGGTCTTTGTCGTGATGGCCTTACTAGGCATCAGTCAAATTGGCGCTATTGTCTGCAGTCTCGCCGTGCTCAGCAACGGGATTCTCCAGGTAGGAGTTGACGACGACGCGCTGCGCAAGATCTATACCCAGCAGACAGTCGATAGCGAAGGGGGCAACGGCGCGGAGGGCGAGAACCAGCCCTTGCTGACCCGCTCTGTCAATCACCGGCTGCAACACTTGTCACATCTGAAGGGCTCCATTGCCGGGGTGTACTCGCTGTATGGTGGGGCGGGAATCTTGATCCTCACGAAAGTTGGTGGGTTGCTCTTTGACGCGCTGTCACCGGGGACACCATTCTATATTATGGCGGCGTTTAATGGGATCTTACTTGTGACGGGGATTGTGTGTGGGATTTTGAATCATGTTGCACGATCCAAGGTGTCAGGCTAAGTTTATTTAGAGCTAAAAGTTAGGGCTGGGAAGATACTATTTTGGTGACTTGCTCCAGACTTTGTATAGTTTACCACCATGGAGAATTATTTGGCATCTGTAACTGCAACTGACTGTGGCGGCGCTTCAACGTTTCAACGTGACCGCGCTAGTTACTGGGGTCTGCCTCGAGCTGGGCACTCAAGGGCAAGGCATATTTAGGTGCCACCACGGCCACGCTAGTCAAGTCCAGCACCACGGGCGGCTGCAGAGTGCAGCACTGTAGGCGCCGAGACGGTAGGGTAAGATTTGACGCTGATTCAGGCAGCGCTTACACCCATTCCACTATCCATCTAGGTTAGCGAGGAACTGTTCAGGAGGAGATCATCTCGGACTGTAAGGGTGCGCAGTTACTAGTTAGTTGATTCCCCATGACCGCGCTGACTTCCTAGCTAAGGTTCATCACTTGATTTCATTGCCTGAGGCAGGCAGCCCCCAAACTGGTCGTGGCTTTTTGTTTCATTTCCCCCACCAAGTAAATTAAATCTTCGTTGGGACCCCTCCAACTCTTCAAGGGAGAAACCACCCGTGGCCAGGTCCTGGCCTCTGGAGTCTGGACTCGGCATCTTGAGGATCTTTCCATGAACCGGACACAAATTTCGCTCATGAACCTGCTTCTGGACTGTGCAGACCGCTCATCAGCCAGTCCTCTCTTCCCACTGTTTATGACGACCGCCATCACAACCTTCCGCATCGGGCCAGCCAGCTGGGCAATAATCAGCTAACCCTTGGATGTCCGGACCCTAGGCCTGCAACAGACTAGCGGCTCGTCAGTAGCGTGGCCCCCCTTTTTCATTCGCACATCATTGGGTTCAATCTTGACCCTAAACGAGCCCAAGACTCCAATGAGCCTAACACATCGCCCTAAACTCAGGAACTTGGGGAGGAACCCCTGGGGCCCGTTCCTGGTCCCGTGCACGGCGCACGCAGTTCGACTAACTTTCTTGGGCCTGTGCCTGAACCGTTCCTGAATTGCCCATTGCCCCTGGGCTCCATTTTTCGCTAGCCGCTCGCCATCACTGCGAATTACTCCAATCCCACGATGTCTGGCGATACGCCCCGGGTCCCTTGGCAAGGGTCAGCCTATCAGAGATCCAGTAGAGGCCGGGTAACACTCGCCAAGGTTGTTCGTAGCCTCTTCGTATGCGGCAGACCCTGTCCCGTCGTTTGTGTTGGTAAATTGGTTCTGGGCATATCCGCCGTATCGTGGCCCCCGTCTGTTTGTCCGTCAGTGTCATGGTTTCCCCCTCGGGTCCTTGCGCCCCCAGACTCGCAGACTAGCAGACTAGCAGACTTTGGCAGGACTGGCACTTGGGGGCATCTCACTTCCTCCCTTCCCTTCTTTCCTCTTCCTTTACCCCCGTCTATACGCGCGCGCGACGCTTCTGGCCTGTCCTTCCTTTCAATCCCCAGTCTCTCGTTCAGATCTTTATAGATCAAGTCGCTCTTTTTTGCCAGTCGCTGTCTCTGCACGTCGTGTACACACACCCTTCTCGCCAATTACACTCGTTACACTCATTGGGCCATCACCATCTCACTCACAAAGTCACCATGCGTTTCCACACTGTCGCTCTCCTCACTGGCGCAACTGCCGTCGCTGCCAACACCGCTACTCTGCTTCTGCCTGGCTTCCAGGGCCGCGACCTCGAGGCTGGTATTATCACCACGGTATGTGTGTGCGCGTTCTCGAGCACGGCACTTGGGCCCTTGCGCAAAGCCCACAACCATATCTAATCCACCTTCTATCTAGGCTGGCGATGCCACCACCTACCTGGTGACCTGCCCGACTACCGTCGCCTCCGCTGACTGCGGTATCCCCGGCAAGGGCATGACCGTTGTCGCTGCGCCCACCTATGCGGAGCTGTTCCAGGCCTACGGCGATGGCAAGTAAGTAAATCGAGTTCATCTGGCGCTCAACCTTGCGCATCCCATCGCAATACTAACAGGGCCATTGCAGCACCGCCACCGTCTCTTGCGCTGTTGCCGGCACCACCTACGCCTCCTGCTCCGCTGCGCAGGGCACCGTGACTGTTACCCATACTCTGGACTCCAAGAACATCAACTGGATGCCCGTGACCGTGACCGGGGACTGCTCCACCAGTACTCCCACTCCTACTCCCACCCCGACCATGACCATGACCGTCACTCAGACTCCCACCTCGAACCCGATCTCGAGCCCCATCAAGTCCTCTTCTCGCGTGGCCTCCACCCCGCTGGCGAACAGCACTCCTCTGGCCCCCAGCCAGACCGGTGCCGCGGGCACCACCGCCCCGGCCTCCACCCACCCCGCTGCGCCCAACGCTGCCGCCTCCCTGGCCGGCAACGGCTGGGCTCTGGGCGGTGCCGCCCTGGCTCTGGTCTACGCTCTCGTCTAAGGGAGAAACAAAAGCGATAGTCGAGACGAAAGTCCTATCTCTCTTCGACTGGTCTCGCCATGCGTGGATCACGGGGTCCAACCCTGTGTTCGTTGCAACTTACTTTCTCCGGGGTTAGGGGTTTGTGGTAATGTTCTTATTCTAATGGATGTCGATCATGTACTCACCTACCTGTACACATCTACCTTACTTAATGATTTGATACCTTTTCTCGACGACAGCATGATCCAGCGCGCCGGCTCCTGTACATTTCTTTCCTCAGTCTTTTCTTTTCGTCTTTCTCCCTCTCTATCTCTCTATTCAAGCTTGTCTATTTCCGTGTATACTCCCCGTGTACATAACCAATCTAATTCCTCCCGCATCTACAATCATTTCTTCCGCTCGCCCTCTCCATCTCCCTCTCCCTCGCTGTCCCTATATACATCTACACCCTTCCCCTCCCTAACCGGCAACCCAGCCTCAATATAAACCTTATCAACCCCCTCCCCATTCCAAACACTCTCCTGCCCACACACCCAAAAAACAGGCGTCCGCCCTTGCACAGCATCCACAAACGCCTCCACCCTCCACCGCCACCCACTCCACCCACTACTTCCCCCCCTCGTCCCCGTCGAAACAACCCGTTCCCCCCAGAACGGTCCACCCCGGTAGAGGCTGTGATGGCGGACCTCTCCGCTGCGCTTGTCAGTTACGGAGATGGAGTTGTAGAGGTGGGGGTGGGTGAAATTGGAGAAGGTTAGGAGGGCGAAGTCGGTTTCGACTGTTATGGTTGGTAAGGACCAGAAGTGGGGGATGAGATTGTTGAGTGTTCGGGGGCGGGAGAGGGAGGTGTGGATGCGGCTGTGGATTGTGTTCGCACTCGAGGTGGAAGAGGAAAGGGAAATGGACTTGGAGGTAGATGTTGAGGATGGGGACGGGAAGAGGAGGTGTGTTGTCAGGGATGTGTCGATTCGGGGGTCCTGCGGATAGCGTTGGGCGACGCTGGAGAGGATGGTTGAGGGTGTGGTGGCGTGGAGGGCGAAGCGGGTTGCGGAGAGGGCGGAGGAGTGGGTTATGAAGGCGCCGCCTAGTACATATCAATATCAAGATCGATATCAAGGTCGATATCAATATATGATAGAACTACGGAGTGTAGGGTAGTACTTACCAGCACTCTCAAAATCCCACGCCGGATCTGTAGACGACAAGCTACTCGTAGACGTAACCACCGTCTCCGTCCGCAGCAACCTCCCATACTCCCTCGTATCAACAATCTTCCGCCAAGCATGCGTCGCCGGATGGAACTGCCAATCTGGCTGTACCCCAAAGCGAACGATTCATCCATCAGCCCTGTTCCGCCCCAACCACCCCCCCCCACCCCTTTGGGGATATGATAGGATATAAACCCCGAAGAAGGGATTGTCCAGACTCACCCCATCAAGAAGCACAAGCGCCCCCTCCCTTGCAAAATCGTGAACATCCCTCACATCCTCCGCATTCCCCGCAACAGGACTCTCGCAGAGAACGTGTTTCCCCTTTGCAAGCGCTGCTTTTGCAAGGGTATATCTAGCACCGATAGGGGCGCAGATATACACCGCCGTGATGGTCGGATCGTCGAGGAGGGTATCGTGGGAGGTGTACGTCTTGACGAAATGGTTGGCGTGTTTGGTGTGTTGCCTGGATGGGGACTGGGCGAGGGACAGGCCGTGGAGGATTATGGCTGGGTGGGTTTTTGAGGGGTATATAACTGTTTGACTTAGTATCGTATCCATTCTAGACAGGGCGTGGCCCGTGGTGGGTGAATTGGTGGATATCCGGGCGTGATAGCGTGTTTCTTCAATATTGCTCGAGATAATCGAAAGTGTCGTACTGCAGTGCTATGGCATAGGATGTAAATGGAGGACCTACTCGTAACGGGGTCAAGCTCGGCTTTTTCCACGAGAACACCCAATTTGATGGCGTCGGGGCGTTTACTTGGTGTCGGGTGGAGGTAGGACCAGATGTATGTATGGAGAAAGCTTGCCACTTGCATTTCGGGAGACGAGGTTGAGTACCTAATCTGTCCAGTATATTTTTCTTTTTCTGAGCGAGAGAGTGTTGAAGTTAATCTTGCACTTGAGTATTGGTATGTGCAGGCTGAAGACTATGACGCGAAGATCTCGTCAACCAAGTTCGAAAAAATTGACTTGACCATATGTCAACTCGAACGGTAGGTAGAGTCATTTTTGTATGAATAGAACTACATCCGGAGCAGACTCCGGTAGTATGAAGGACTAGGTAGAGTCAATTTATCTCTCATAATCACGGATGTTTCACCTGGTACACCTAAACTAGAGTTATATTGCACCATAGACCTTGTGCAGACTCTCAAGGTGGATATTGAAGATATTATTATCAATGAAATATCAATATGGCTGATACTAGTCGTTGTTCGAGATTGTCGTTCGAGATGATAATTCAAGATGATAATTCGAGGTGGTTACGTCTAATGTTATTTTGGAACTGATACTCATAGGGTACCTGGAGAGATCCATACGCAATCAAGAAGATGCAGTCAAAAAGAGAGAGGGTTTCTGAACACCGTTTCCAAGAAAAAGCCGTGGCGGCAAAGTCGCTAAGCCCGTATTTGTATCTACCAGCGATCCTGTAAGGAATTTATACTCGTGCCCAAGGCCGAGAGTAGGTACTAGGCGGTGATGGTAAGTTGGTTGGCCATAGTATATACTTGAGGATTTCACTGCCTTAGGCGTGAACTGTCGAGCAGAGCGAAGGGCTATAAGTCCATCTATACAGCACGTTTTCGTGGGAGTTTCCGGTCTGGCCTCTACTTTCTCCGATAGATAGTTGAGCTTTAGGGTAGGTATATACGGTATGTTTGATCAAATCTACAACGTCGAATTGCCATTGCAATGTTACAGTCCGCAAGACAAATCTTATAAGATGATGGTGGTAAAATCAGTTACCAGAACAACTGCTGCAATAGACCTCTCTAGAAAGCTGCAAATCTATGTTCATTCATCGTTCTTAAACGTGTTACAGTATGCCTCTAAAGTCGAAGAATGGCCCCCGTGTGTAGAAAAGAAAAGCATCACAGAAAGACTCAGGAGGTAACAGGGATTCCCAGAGTAAGGACACGACTCATATCCCTTTCGCTTTTGAAATAGCGTGAATCGAGACTTGGCATGCTCTGGTCAGGCGATTTCGAAGATTCTTCTCCATATTGAGCCATTCTAGTCGCCCCCATAACATTATCTGTTGCGACAAGGATATAGGCATCGATGAGATACCATTCATCATCGGTCAGTTCTTTCGACTGCAGGTTCTCTAACTCTTGTTCAATGATCTCCTCGTACTCCAACTGATAGGCATACAGAATGGACTTGGCTGCCTCAACTGTGTGCAATAATGCAAACAAATCCTTGATCACCATCACACCTTGTGGCTTGAAGAAGATTTCAAACTAACAGCCGCGGTGGCGCTTCAATTCCTTGTCGAATGAGGCAATGTCGTTGGAAATCAGAATATGATCACCGGGCATCCGGATAAAACTTGCAAGCTTAAGGTCTTCATAGTCGACTCCCGATCCGATCGAGAATTTGTGACTGTCCAAAACATTATGTAGTGACTGATGAGTACTGGGAATGCTTTGACTCAGTTATTGAAGATATTCTGACCCCACTCCGCCGTGCATGTTTCGGATGGTCGTAAACTTTTCATAGTTCCTGTGGTGATCCTTGAACTTCGTGATGAACTCAATTCATTAACTGCTCGCCGGCATTACCGGAGATCTCATCCTGTTCGAGGAAGCCCTTCGACCATTCCCAAGACTTTCTCTTATTATCACAAACTATGATCACACACCATAGAACAGACACAGCCAGCACATACCATCAATAATCAAAGTCAAGGTCTACGTCTCGATAATAAGATAGGTACGTCGAGGGTTAGATAGGCGCTCCATGTACATCGCAAACCATAAGGTTCTGTTGCTAACATCTCTGAGCTCCTTTTTAGCTATGTCCGCTACGTAAAAGCACTAGGGAATGGCGCCTGCTGCGCTGTTTTATCTTCAATGAAAGCCTGCAGAAAATCGACTATCGCTTGCAAGCCTTCCCTCGATCCTTATGTCCGTTTCCTCTCTTGCAGGGCGATTATCCTTGAGAGCTTGGTTGTATTCGCTGTCCAGATAGTCGTTCAGTTTCAACGGAGACGGCTGTATATGGTCGCCACTCATATCGCCTATCCAGTCATGGGGAGACCAGACTGGGAAGAGGGAGGCACGATGCTCTGGGTTGCAAAGGCGACCTAAGCTAATGTTAGATTAGAGCTGAATGTAGACTAACAATGGGGGACTTATACACCGGGCTGGAAATACGAGCTATTATGCTTGTATTTCAATGACTAGTCTAGCTTTCGCAACAGCCTGCTACCAGAGAGAAGCTTATTTGATTATCATCCTGCTCAGTTCGTTCAAAGCCATTCTGATTTATGTACTAGATTCTAGATTTATCCAGGGACTGAATTAAATCCTGCCAGTTAAAGTTGGCAGGGCCGATATGAGGTGACTCGAGAGGAACCGAAATCCATCCAGGCACGCAAAGCAATCATACATAGATTCCCAACGGGTCCGAAACCTGCTTATGAAGCCCATCAGACCATATTGCATATGCGCTACTCCGTGAATTGCGATTTTTCATGGGTGATAGGAGCAGAAGGGAAAAGCGGTACGTTAGTCGTAGAACTGTTCTCTATGGGAATGCTCTAACTGTTAACCATCCAGCCTAGCACAAAGCGGTGGCACCAATCGCAACGCATGGCCATTAGTAGAGGTGCTCAGGTTGAAAACTACGGATGTAACGTGCAGACCGCGGAAACCACGCCAAGAACCAGTCAACTCGGATCCCATACGACCAAAGTTTGCAGGTCATGCACTCTCCTCCCAACCCTCGAAGCGATCCCGCAGTGTAACCATAAGCGCAGGTTTATCCCAGAGGAAATACGCCTTCTGATCCGTCCAGTTAGTGCTCTCTGGGCACAGGGCAACATCAAAGTTGTATAGCAGTTTGCAGAGGACCAGACGGATCTCACAGTAAGCCAGTCTGGAAGGGAAATCAAAGATCAGTTCGAGGATGACACAGATCGTGCATTGTAGCTCTGGCAATAAACTCACGTCTTTCCGAGACAATTTCTCGGCCCGAGACTGAACGGCTGCAAGACGTCCTTCTTGTCGCCCTCGAAGCGGGCATCAGTTCCGAGCCACCGCTCCGGAAGGAACTCGTTGGGCAGAGCAAAGTTGGAGGTAGAGTGGTAGGAAGCGTAATGGTGGCAGCTCACTACGGTCTAGTCAAAGCGTTAGCAAAGTACCTATAAAGGGTATTCCCTCGCGCTCGCAAGTGTGGGTAACGTAACCCCTTCCGGCAAAAACTGGCCATCAACAGCTGCTCCATTGGCCGGGACAACGCGCGCGAGACTGGTCACGAATGGTGGGTACATGCGAAGTGACTCTTCAATGACAGCCGCCAAGTACGGCAAAGTGGCGGAACTGCGGAACGTGATGTCCTCAGCTGCGCGGAACGCAGATCGAATCTCGCCGACGAGCTGGTTCATAATGCGCGGATTCGTGCACAGGTAGAAGATGCAGCCGGAAAGAAATGTCGCGCTTGTCTCGCTGCCTGCGACGATCAAACTAGTTGTTCCAGTTAGTTTACGAGTGAGACGGTGCAATGTCCTATCGTCAGCGAAGAACATACATGAATGCATTCGAGTGGATCTCCGCGCGAGTCATCCTCCGCAGCCCATCACGGGACTGCTCTTTCGAATCACCCAGCCCATTCTGCAAAATGGCAGATATGAAATCCGGTCGAGTCGTGTTGATTTCTAGACGACGATCGACACGACGGGCAGCGAGGTCAAAATGCTCTACAGCCTTTTGTTTGACTCGCTTAGGAACAAGCGCAAACAGCAGCGTGTGAAAGAGTGGAAACTGGCGCGCCATACTGTCAAGGGCCAACGCCTTGATGGACTTGAAGATCAAATCAATCCATGGGTGTAACTGACTACTCTTCAGACAGCCGAAAGATTCACCAAACATCAGGTCACCGGTAATATCGAATGTAGTGTAGTTCATCCAGTTCTTGATGTCAACACGCGAAGACCCCCTCTGGATCTCGGTCCGCAGTTTGAAAATCATTGTATCGACATACCCCGTAATCAGCGATTCCTGCTCCCTCAGTGCTCGGTCAGAGAACGCGGGAGCCAGTAACTTGCGCTGGCGGGCATGCGAGGCATTGTCTCTGTCAGTGACAAGATGATTGACACCATTCGCAGGTGGTAAATACCGCGAGGGATCCTTTGGAAAACAGCCCCCGGGCCGAGCGCCGTAGATATCCCGGAATGCTCGCGGGGTGTTGAAAGCCAGCTCGTTCGGGCCGATGCGAACCATCGGCCCGTACCGCTCGTGGAGAGCCGTAACATCTAAATGGGAGTAGCCCCGGAACACTGACCATTGGCAAGGTACACGGGAGATGGCCCAGAGCCCTGGGCCTGGGAAGCGAGCGAGTGGTGACCAGTACAGTTCGTAGATGATGGTATATGCGAGACCGAGTATGAGCTGGGGTGGTTTCACAGGGGTTAGCGCCTGCGTGATGCATATGAAGGGAAGTATAAGTTGAAACCCGGAGGACAGAGGTCTCGGAAGTGATGTGATTGCGCAAAGGCAGGCTGGTAGCTGTAGAGCCTGCAACGCATACGAAAAAGGGTCTACCGGGTGTTAAACGTACCAGGACTGCTGCAGAGAGACCCCAGAACAGGATGCTGGATGACGAGCCTGGCGAGAGCATGCTGAGATGGGGTTGCACGGTGGAGGGGATGGACCCCAGGATCTTGCAGATTGCCTCTCTCATGGTATTCACCCCTTTAGGTATCAACTGCTTGATCTGTCGTGGGGGAGTAGTATCAAGTTGATCCCGGTCTGCTGGTTGTTGGGAGATGAGAACCCCGAGACAGCCCAAAGTAAAATCTGAAAGTCACACCGGAGTGAATTGATGCAGTCGATTCGAAGAAGGGCCGGCAATGGCAGGATAAATAGAGAAGCCCTCAGCTCAGGCCGGCCCAGCTCAGCACAAGGCTGGAGAATCCGACTAGAATGAGATTGTTTGTTGGCGTCGGCGTTGGTGGAAGTGGCACCGAGATAAAGCCGCAGTTGGATAGAGCAACGCCATCTTGATCCTTCTGCACTTAGTTCTTCGCTTGCCTTCGCACGGTGGGCTCCTCGTTGGCAGTGCTGATTCAAAACCCCACTCTGAATACGTCTTTCCTTGCATCCAGATTTCATCATCTTCCTCTCCGGTTCGATTGCCGACCCAACTGATCATTCCTATCCTCAGCCAGACTGCGGCTTCCGACCGTACACAATATGCAAGTTGCAATAACTGTGAACCTGGGGATTCTTCAAATCTCTCCGAACCCCAGCCAGGAACACCTGGGTATCAATGTTCGACCACCCTAGCACCCTCGTAAACAACGCCAACGAGTACGACTCGACGGCCATCAACAGCGAGCACAGGTTATACCTGCCAATTTGCTTCTGGACAGGATCCCTGGACCAGGCACTGGAAGGAACCTACTCACCCAAAAGAAAACGGAACAAGTAGACGCAAGTTAGCCCCGCTGCTCAGAACAAAAGTACAATCTCACCAACACAAAAACCAACGCGAGGGTGGATCTTGCATAGGACAGGATCTCACCGGAGTTATGGCATGCATACCTTGTATATCTCATCTCGGACATTTTCAAAACCAGCCTCCACTAGTCGCTGCCGATGGCCCTCGGCGATATTCATAGGCCGCTGGAACGCCTCGCTTGCTTCATGCAAGCGACGAAGATACTCGCACAATGTCGGCGCCAGCCGCATCGTATCATCGTCCGACTTGAGGGTCACCTCAAACTCCTGCAGTTCAATCCACCCACCAGGCTTTAAGTGGGCGTAAGCCTGCCGCAGCAGCCGCGGCCAATCGGCGATCGCGCCACCCAGATCGCGCGCATGGATAAAATCAAATGGCCGACTGGCACTAAACAGCCAGGGCTCCTCGACGTCATCGACAAGAAAGCGCAAATTAGGCGGGACCCAGGATGGCTGGATGGGGCTCAGATCTGTGCCAATGACTTCGGCGCTGGGGCAACTGTCTGCAAAATCGATGGCCCAGATTCCGGTGCCGGTGCCGATATCCAGGACCCGCTGGACAGATTTGTCCAGGGGAGCGCGGAACAGAGCGCCGTTCAGGACGAGGTTGCGGACGTGATGCAGCAGGTCTTGTCGATCTTGCTCTTGCTCGTCGTTGGGGAGGACGTAGTGGCCCTCGCGGTAGGAATGGTATCGCCGGCCATTTTCGTAGGCGTAATCTTTTACGTCTGACAGTAGTGAGGCCGTGTAGGTTGATGTATCGGAGTGATAGTCGTCGTCGAGGTCGAATATAGAGCTTCCCACGTCGTTGGCGGAGACTTCGGTGGAGGTGTCCGCCATATCTTCTGTAGATGATGCATTGGAGTCGGGATCGGGTGGAATCCACGACGCTGGGTTCGGAAAATTCTCCGGTTGCATGGTTTCACTTGATCTTGGATTCGCAACAACTGAGGCCGCTGTGAATGTCGTTTTTGGGGATGGCCATTCACTACCCTCCTGAGTCTCCTTGGCGGTGGACGTCACCGCCCGCAAAGTCGAATTTTCGGAACGCGGGGGGAACAACTCTGGATTGGACGCTTCCAGTCTGTCTCCCAGAAGCTCTTCTTCACCCGCTTCTGGGATAGGAGTAAGTTGCGGAGAAATTGCCAGGGCAAGCTCTACACGATGCCAACGCTCGGGATTTTCCTCCGGATCTGCAATGGTCTGAGCGTTTGTGTGGCAGTACAAATGCTTGAGTAGTGCCAGCTGGCTCTGTGGCAGACGTTCTGGTCACGTCAACACGGGGTGGTAGGGTCTCGATCATTGCTTCCTGAATAGAATCTTCATCCTCAGGCTCCTGTATGGGTGGGAGGGATAATGGTGACGGGGAAGATGGCAGTTCCTTTGGTCGAGGGCCATTCATTACGAGCTTGGACTCAGGATACGACGCCGGCGAAGATCGAGCTGGCTCGATGGTCTTGGAATCTTCAACATTCCACTTCTTGGAGACATTGTTGGTGCTGATGCAACCGTTGGAATGGGTACGCTCGAGAAAAACCACATCCGTGCCCACGCCAGTCCTGGGATCCTCAAGACGAGGCTTTTCAGAGCCCGGTACGGGATCGCAGCAGCAGAAATTGAATAAGTCTGGATTCATGAGAACTGTGGCTATATGCCCAGGTGTCTGACATGAACTTGCTTGAAGGTGTGGAGAACTAGTGTAGCAAGACCGTAACCACTCGGCGCGACACCTTGAGCCAGGGACAGTGGGACTCGCACCAAAGCTGGACCTGTAGAGATGCTGCATAGCAAATCAATCACGACGCGTAGGTGATTTATCTGTTCCGGATCGCAAAAGTCGTAACGCTTGAGATGGAAGAATTGGCCCACGTACGACAACGAGGTTGGGAAATGTCCCGAATTGTATCAGAGACTGCCTCGTGGAACGGCTAAGTGGAGGTGTATCGCTGGGTCCTCCAGGACATGCAGCTCTCACTCTGAGAGACATCGTTTGTTTGCTCGAGTGTGACCATGTCTGGCTCTGTGTGGTGATTTGCAAATCTCATGGTACTGGTCCTGGGCGCGTTGGACTGAATCAGAAGAGGGAGAACAAAGAAAATTCGATCCTGGTCGGACCGATACGCAAGTATCCGCACGAACCTCGCTCTCGGGACGCGGGATTTTACATGTACTACGAGGACACCTTGTCTCTGAGGTCAATCAGCCCTGTCATTTCAGCACCAGGGGTAATGCTATGACCCGCTCCAGCTAGCGCTCTGTAGTATGGGTATTGTCTCATGCCGCGTTTACATCCGAAGAGTCCAACGCTTTTCCATCGCCCAGGATGGAAGGCCATCTATCCAGATCAACTGCGCAGTCCACCGCGAGTGAACCTCTCCGCCACGCCCATTCCTCTCGGATTCAACCCTTGATTCGTCCGCGGCCGCCGCTCACTGTCGGGACCTCGCACCTCCAGCCCAGCATGAAGCACGCTTGCACGCAAGATGCGCAGATGGGCCTCCTGATTGAAGGAATCCAGGCTCTGCAACGTCTTTCCCTGAACCTCCTTCCTGAGATCGGTTTGATTCGAGACCAGCACTCCCTTTTCCAGATCGATACGGGCATCCAGCACACCCTTCTTTATCAATCGAATGAGTTCCTGGACAAATGGTGATGAAAGGCTGGTGGGCTGCGCTTCGCCGCCAATCACCTCAGGGGCAAAGATTGTGGCCATGGAAGCCAGCGTGACCCGGCTGAAAGGCACAAGGTATTGTTTTATTGCCTTTGTGCGGATGAGCGTGTAGAGCTCGGAAACGTGACGCTGCAGGTGGAGATCAAGAAGGTAATCGGTGCGATAAGCCTCCAAGATATCCAGGCATGGACGGAACTTGGAATTGCAGAAGAACGCAATCGCACGTCGGATGTGTGGCTCGAGCTCGAGAAAATTGCGGAAAGCGGTGTTCTCCAGGACGCGGCGCTGTAGATCCTCGCGGTCCATGGAGGCCATCGCACACAAACCTCCGTAGACAGCGATGTCATTGGGTGTGATGATCTCGTTGAAGGTGTCGCCTAAGCTGACATCAGTGGACAAGAAGCTGTTGGCAGCGTCTAGGTACGAGCCGGAGTGCATCTGGGCAAGACCTAGGGCGGCGGACATCTTCGGCTGATTCTTAATCATGTCCTCTGGTTTTGACTGAGCATTGCGCAGGCGGTGGACATTCGACTGCACGGCAAGCCAATCACCACGCTCAACGGCAACATTGATCAGTTTGAAGAGCATGGAGGCAATGTGGTTCGGTGTCGTGCAATAATCTCGCATGCGGGTGTATGCCTTTGAGGCCGCGAGAAGATCGCCAGTCTCGTAGTAGTGGTTTCCGATATCCTCGTTACCCATCTGACGAGACAAGTTAGACGCAATAGGGTACGAGACGGACGGCTAGATACGTACCCGAATGCTCTCTTTGATCAAATTGTTTTTGTACCCCCGTAGCTCCTGCTCCAATCGTTCGGACTGAGCTTGGACCTGCCGTTGTACATTATGAACCCACGCCGCGTCGAGAGACGCATCCGGCTCGTTGGGTGCGACTTCTGACAGCGCCCGCACTGCTTTGTCATATTGCGAGACATCTTTTCCAGACTTGGCCTCGGCCACTGCGAGCTTCAGCGCTTCGGTCGAGAGGACTGTGGACGAGGTTCCAATGAGGTAGAGACGATCGAATCGGGTTCGGCCTGAGAAAGGCAAGTTAGACCAAGACCGATGGCGTCAAACATTCAACTGCGAACTTACCGACGTAATTTGCAATGTAGGATTCGAGGTCAAATTTTGGAGGATCTGCCAGGTCGCGTCAGTCAAGAGTTCCTCCACGAAATGGATAGCTATCGGCATGTATGTTGCTTGCCCCGCAGGAGGATTGACATACCATGGACCTTGATGCGCGGAGAAGTCTCTAAATTCTCGCTCACTCCCGGAAGGCCTTGTGATGGGGCTCCCATGGAAGCTGAATGGAATGAAGCAGCGGGTCCTGTCCGTGTAGACGAGGGGAAGGCATCTGGTAGTGTGTCCATCTTGCCTGCACTGCCGGAGACGCAGCACTGGCCCCGACACGACAGAGGATGGGGTGAGTAGCGAGGGATGAAGCAAGGGCACTGTCGATAAAAATTGGAGTCTTAATTTTCCTGCTCAGATCAGTATCTCGTGAAGAAGGTGTGTTGTGAGAGTTGGAGACAGCGGTGCTCTCATCATTGTGATGGCTCGTTGAATCGGGGAGCTGATAGGCAGTATCCGACCGCCCTGGCCACCGCTCTTTCAGCCTCCCATCAGGTTTCCAACTCTGGAGCCTTGCTCCAGCCTTTGGAGACGATTTTAGTACGCAATGCTGTGATGATGATGTACATTGATTGTAAGTATAATTGCCCGGATGGAAGTCTTTTCCAACAATAGAACTCAGTCGGATTGAGAAAATTGAAGCTGGGTGAGATCCAATACATATTTCGACGATCCTCAGCTAAAGAGCCTGTGGACCTTCGGTGTTGTAGGTAACAGCGAAGATCTAGGTACCTAGTAATCGCCCGGTAAACCGCTTTAACATCCGAGAGAGCCGGTAACGCGGTTACCAACTTACCATCCATTAACACAAAGACATCGACTAAGCTCGAGTGCCGTTTCTGCCTGAGGCACAACTCCTCGGCATCCGCCGAGCCTCGGAACCATCAACCCGTCAAAATTGTCCATTGAGTAATCACGAAATAGTCGGGGTCATTTCCCCGGATTCTGCATGCTCGTCGGCTCCAACGCCAATAATGCCTGCAGGTGACATGACCTCGCATTTTCTCGATGATTAATTTCCTGATACTCTAATCTCGGCTGCCGACAGCTGTCCGAGCCCAAAATCCCCGACTGTATCCGAATCTCGCGCGCTTTATATACCGCGCAGGGCTCCCCTCATTCCCCGCATACACTCCAACCATCAACGAAGACCAGATCGCACTCCACCACCACCACCACCACCATGACATCTCCAAAGCCCGTAGCCCTCGTCATCGGCGCATCCCGCGGTATCGGGCGCCAAATTGCCATCGATCTCGCCAATAATGGCTACGCAGGTACCATCACCACCACATCCCCAATCCAAGCTCCGCGTGCTCTCAAGAACACATCAAAAACTAAACACTCCCCCTAGTAATGCTCGCAGCAAAAACAACCTCCGACGCTTCCAAAACAACCCCCTTCCCCCCAGACCCCAACTCCCCCTCCTCAACAATCAACACCGTCGAACGCGAAATCCACCTCACCAACGGCCCCTCTGCTGCTGCTAGCGTTGCTGTTGACGTCCGCGACCCCACACAAATTCAGCACGCCGTCTCCGAAACCCTCCGGGTCTTTGGACGCCTGGACGTGTTGATCTACAACTCGGGGGCGATATGGTGGTCTTCTGTGGAGAACACGCCGTTGAAGCGGTTCAAGCTTATGCAGCAGGTTAACCCGGAGGGACTTTACGCGAGTGTACAGGCGGTATTGCCGGTTTTTGGGAGGAATGGGTGGAAGGGGCGGATTGTGGTTGTTTGTCCGCCGATTTACTCGAGGTTTTTCCGGGGGAAGACGGCGTATGCCATGGGTATGTATGGACTGGAGTGCGATGCTTTGCTGCCCGGGGTTGAGGCTGAGCCGAGGATGAGTGCTGATTTTGATAATGTGGTGTGACAGGCAAGGTGGGCATGAGTGTGTTGGTCAAGGGTCTTGCTATGGATTTTGTTCGTCAGGAGCGGAGTGAGATGGCCATCACGGGGATCTGGCCTGCAGCGGTATGTCTAATCCCTTCACCATGGGTACAGCTACATACATCGGGGGCCTCATCTAACCCGCATACAGTCTATCGAATCCGCCGCCACAGAATTCAACAAATCCGACGACAAGTCCTACAAGAAGGACCTCCGCAAGCCGGTACGAACCGCAACTTCTCCTTCTCCGTTGACCATGTCAAATACTATATACTAAACTTCTTCGCAGAAAATCTTCTCCGACGCAATCCTGGCGATGCTCCGCGCCCCAGCTGCTCAGGTAAACGGTCTCCTGGACACGGACGAGGACTTTCTCCGCGAAGAGTGTGGCGTCACGGATTTCTCAGAGTACTCTGTTATTCCGGGCTCGACGCCTCGGCGCATTATGCCGGCGAAGTTCCCGGTACTGGAGGTTGCGGAGCAGGATGATGAGGGGCAGAGGATGGATAGTACGAAGATTCGTGCGGCCAAGATTTAGGTTTGCATCGGAAACAGGGAGGTATGGTTTCTTGTGTTATGCTTGACAATTGGAGCAAACATTGTGGACTGTGGAATCTGGGAAGGGGACACTTCCACAAGCCTGAAGCAACTGCAGATCAAGTGCAAGCCAAGATGATGACGAAAGGGTTAAATCTGCCTTGTAAATAGCAGTAGATACCGATCCCATTAATGCAAGATTAGACTTGTACGAAAACGCTCAATGCCAATGCAAATGAAAAAAAAGACACACAATATCCACGAGTCCAGCCAAGAAAACACCATGACCGGAATTAAATCACGATGAAAATCAGAATTGATAAAAGGGACCGCCCATCGGCTTTCAACATCCACCAGGGCAGCAAGGTAACCCCTATTACCAAGCCATACCCCTTGACCACCCGCCGTCACTCATAACTCACAGCAACACCGCAAAGCCGGCAACGACACCACCGACCAGCACACACAGACCATAGACCTGGCCCATCTCAGCGACATAGCTACGGGGAGCAGCACCGGTAGCCTCCTTGCTCGCAACGGCAGTGCTGGCCGAGGTGCTCGTGGCAGCCATCGACGCGGAGGTGGTAGTGGTGGTGACATTCACACGCGGGGGGTCTTGGGCACCACAGGGGTGGTTGGTGCGGCAGTCGGATTGACAGGCGGAATCGCTGCATTGGGCGACGCATTGGTTGTTGGCCTCGGTGCAGATGAAGTACGGCAGGGTCTGGGAGTACTCTGAGGAGTTGGGGGAGATGCCGTTGCTGCAGATGCAGTAGTAGCTGAGGTTTTCCTGGGAGAGAAAGAGGAGGTTAGTGATCAAGGGCTGATAGGTGGAGCTGTGGTTGTTGTATGGGTTGCTGAGTGGGACTTACAGCAGTGCAGTTGTTGGCCTCGGGCACACCGGAGGAGATCTGGAGGCAGAGCAGGGGGCAGGCGGACTTCTGCTCGTTGCACCAGTATCCTGAGATAATGTTAGATTCAATTGAGGTTGGAAGTTGAAGACTGTTGATAGACGAGGGATTCACTTACGACGCGTGTTGATGTCCACCGAGTTTGGATCGATGGTAGCGGTATACTGGCCGCTCACCAGAGCGGCGGTCGAAGCCAGGACCAGCAGCACATTGGACAACATGGTTGCTTAATGGTGAGGTGGTGACGGATGTGGAATGGTGTTGCTGGAAGAGGACTAGATAAGGAAACAAAAAGTGTCAGTGGGGATCACAGACAGGCCAGCGGTGGAGGCGAGTGTCTGCGTGGAGATCGGGTGCACGCATGACAGAAAAAAATAGACAGATCGGGCAATAAGGGGAATGAAGGGAGGGCAACTTGGCAAGAGAGAGAGAGAGAGATGGCGGGCAGGGCCGGGACCATGTCTGGGAAACTCACCGTGCAGCCTGGAATTCCTGGACCTGCTTCGAGAACGGAGGCAAGAATGGAGAATTGAAGGTGGAGGCAATACCGATGCAGGCGGGTCTTGTAGCGACAGACAGAGGGGTGGAACGAGCAGAACGAGTGACAGGTTCGAAGGAATAAAGGAGGAGGAGAAAGAGAGGAGTCCGAGGAAGAAGAGAAATAAAAGTGCAAGGAGTGGAGCAAATGGTCTGGACGATCACGAGGACATGACAGAGTCATACACTACGGAGTAGTGCCAGTACAGTACGTCCAGACTCCAGAGTATGGATAAGATATGCTAAATATACTATCGATGAGGCCACACTAGGCCCGGGCAGCCTCCTTTCCGGTGTTCTGCTGCTTTTTTGGTTCCATCAGGGTCCTATCAGGGTCTAGCGAGTCGCTCCAAATGAATGAAAATGCACTGGTGCTTTGACTAGCGGTGGCCCGGGCTGATCACTAGCGCGGTCTGCTGTGGAGTGTGGTACCGCAGTTGCAGTGGTTTGGAGAAGTCAAACAGTCAAACGGCATTGAGACTGGCACTGACGTGTGCATTTCTGATGTTTGACTGGGTGGTGGTACTTGCATCAGCACACCCCACGCCGATCCCTGCTCTGTTGACTATCTCTGAGCGAGCTGTTTTACTATGGCTCGGGAGCTCTAGAGACTCGAGCTCTGGACTTAAAGGCGGTGGACATGTCGATCCGGGGATCTCGGGTACCGTAGCAGAATTGACTTTTTGCACCGAGAACTCTCCCCCCCCCCCCCTATTCCAGGGATTCCTGTCTCTGCATCGTCCATGTTCAAGCCGTTTGAACACATGCGGCTGCAGTCATCATCTCCATCATTGCTACCTGGACTAGTCCCCGCTGCAACAAGGCAAAGAAAACAGGTCAGCGTGCTACCGTAGTGTCCCGGTCTTGAGACGAGCCGGTTGATAAGGGATGTCTCAGTGCTAGCAGCTGCGCCGATCCAGGACGCTATACTAGATCTGGACTAGTGGGGGTTGTTTGGCTTGGAGCTGGTGGCATTTTCTTGGAAGCTCTTTGGAGGCGAGACGAGGAAGTGAAGAGCAGGGAAGACGGTGTAAGGATATAGTCTGATTGAGAGCAGACCATCTGCAGTTCGATAATACAATCTGCAACGAGTACAGTGCTTCGGCAGGTTGGATGCTAATTGCATGACTTCAAGTGTTGTTGGGGGCAGTCGGCAACTGCATTCCCTCGGCCAGTCAGACCACCCAATCATGGATTGGCCCACAAAACCGCTTCGGGATCTTGTAATCATTACAGACGTACAGTGTACAACAGTAATACAGCTGTAATTCTCGGTTCTCGCAAGGCCTGGCAATCGACCAACTGAAAAGTCCTCTTTCGAATGGGTCGATTCCACCGTTGGCGAGTATATGGGTTCCAGTGCCACCGGGCAACGAGTGTGCTGCCCTCCGGAATCGAGGCTACTTCTCGGCTGTTGCCTTGAGATATGCTGATGTGTTCAACGACCTAGGGCTACTGTGTCTGTGCAGGTGACATCCATACAGATCATGAGGATGAGCCAGAAGGTGAGAGGTGTTGTTGACACCGCCACACGCTGCGTCGCTTGTAGTAGCTCAAGGCCGCACACTGCGAGGCTACATGAATATCGGATAATATTGCGTGCTTTGATTTGAATGGTTGTTCGAGATCTACAAGCTGCTCGATTGTGGCTGAGGGCGAGCACAGCGTGCGGCGTTTAAGCGCCCTGCCACATGTTGGCCAGTCTCAGCGAATCAAACCGTCTTGTCGTGTTAAGTTGGTTGCCAACAGTAGAGCACCGAATATCTTCGAATCTCTTCAGACGATAGTTGAATTTCAGAACGCTTAAAGCTGTGTTCTTGGTTGGTCTCTATTGATTTCGGGTGTATGGCAGTGAATAGGCTTCCATTCAGCCTCGTTCTCATACTATTCCAGCTCTTTATACTCCAGCGTTTAAAAGGTATTTAAGCAACCATCTTTTTAGCATCCTATCTCCTTAGAAAATCATCCAAGTGTTATTTGCTTTCCTCAACATACGACTCTGACCTTATCTTCATTTTTGGCCGATCATTGTGAAAGTCCCAACCAGCGTCAAAATGGACATTCTTACCAAGGCGATGAGCAGTGCTCACTTGAGCGACGAGACCGCGGAGCAAGAGCAGCTACTATTCAGCCCTGAATCAGATCTCAGAATATCAAGGAAGGCTCTGCAAAACATTCCTCGTTACCTCTTTCGCGTCGTCTCTCCCAACTCCGCTGGAGAAACGAACCAGGACTGGGTGCATTCACACGCCGCCCTTTTCGATGGCAGCTCCTCCACTGAAGATATCTTCTTCAAATTGGATCGTGAGAAGAAAATAAAGATCGCCCAGAAAGTCAACTCGCATCTTCGATGGAAGTGCACGTACGACCCGGAAGACAACTTTGTGTCATGGACCAGCTCGCTGCTCTTCGCGATTCAGTATATCTACTATCGACACTTGAGCTCCAAAGACGGCTCAGCTCTCGAAGAGATTGAGTTATACGTTATCGATACAACTATGTTTCTCCAAGGAACGTTCATGCGCGACTTGGATCTTATCAATGTTTTCTGTGCCTATAACGGGGACCTTGAAAACCTCCAAGGCCTGCGCACCACGCGCGGCTATTACTTCGGAGAATATCTGTCCCAGGGATCGCTAAAGATTGAGGGAAAGTGTCAAGTAATCCCTGCGGATATTCTCTTCGGCCAAGATCGATTGCGTCGCATTCAGCCCGAATTCGCGGAACTTCGTTATTACATCGAACCTGAATGGGCGAATGCAGTCCTTCGCCTTCGAAGAGCCATCTGGCCGCCGGAGGGATCGGCACCACTCTCTGCGACAGAGATACGCGATCGCTTGCAGGCAATTGAAGAAATTGTACAAGTTCTTGCGGATGACTGGACAATTCCCATCTCGATCCATTTTGCTGCGCTTATTGGCTCAAGGGAAGCCTTTCCGAGTGAGTCAGTTCGTGTTATCTCACCATGGAAGGGGAAGAAGGCTGACCAAGTTATCTGCTAGATCCCCGAGTACCTGAGGAGTGTCGACCTGTGAATCTGGGACTTGAGGTTCCAGATGCATTGCCTGAGTTAAACCGAGTGTATGAGATCGTATCGGACATCAATGCAGCAGTAAATATTCAAGGATGATCAGGGTTTACGTTAGTTCACTACAGTTGGAACTTTGACAGCGCACGCATCAAGAGATGAGTGCCCCCTGGGGGATCTCAATGTCTGGGGCGACATGATTTTTCTCTTTTTTTCGTTTTTTTTTTTTTCAATCTGTTTTGCAGAAGACACTGGCACCTGGGCGCATTTGTATGGGCCTTTCAAGCTTGGTATAGCCTAGAGATGATATGCAAAGAGATGGCCACCGCTCCTTGACGAGAATAGTTTACATAGCGATGTGACTCAACCTTGTCTGTTTGAAACCGACGGCTTCTGTTTTGACTCTTTTTGAATAGCGATTTGTGAGATAATGCGAGAATAATTCATTCCCTTTTTGCATACTGAAATTTGGTCGTTGAGAAGCTTCTTATTAGACTGCCTTTGCAAACGCGTCGAGTAAATTCGCTCGCCGTGTTCCAAAGAAGTCCAGTGGTAAACAGCGTGTCCTGGTCTGTTTGCCTTCGGCTTACAAAGTCACTGAATACTCGAGAACAGAGTACGGGATCAAACGGAGCTATCCATTTACTCAAAGCAAATAGAACGAATGGCGTGCAAGACTCTTAATGGAATTGCACGGGGCGTTTGAGGTAGACAATGGCGGCTTCGATGTAAATTAAGGGTTACCCCTTTCAAGCCTGATCGTCTGAATTACAGTCCTCATCTCCCCATTACCATACCATACTGTATCTACACCACGAACCTCCCTGGGCTGGAGATGGCTTACCTAATCTCGACTCCGCACCCCCCAAAGCTCCCCAACACATCCGCCTTTTGACTTTCATCACGAGCTAAAGAACCCACACTTCATCCTGTAAGTCTGTACGGACTCTACGGAGTAGTCCATCCTGTGACAGCCCGCTTGGACTCGGAAGCTGGTTCCAAGGTCAGCGCCCCTCCTTGACCTACCGAAAGAACATACCGGCATTGAATGCCTCGCTCCATTTCACCCTGCCCTGCCCTGCTACACAACCCCCAACCCCTCTCGCTTCTATAATTGTCTCTCCCCGCATGGACCCAACGGTCCGCATGAGACATACATCGCACCACACGACGCATGCCGCGGGGCTGGCGCTCGATAAGCCCCCGCTGATACAGTACCACACCCTGATGCTAAGCTGACGCTGACACTACATCGCTGCCCAGCTCCCTGCGAAGGATATCCGCCCCGTACCACCATCTAATGGATGGAGTCTGCGACTGAGGAGGCCCCGGCACCAGCAGCGGCACCGTCACCTTTGCCGCAGCTCTCCTCCCCGCAGGTCGCGACACAATCAGAGACCGATCAGAACCTGTCTAGAAATGACATTGGCGATGACAATGCCAATGCCAATGCTCAAGCCAACACGAACGAGAACCACCACAACCCCAAAGACACCGCTGGCACAACGCACACACCCCTAGACAGCGCCGCATCAAGCACAAAGTCTCGCCCCGCCTCCAGCGTCGTCCCGCCCTTCTGGCAGCGTCATGAGCGGACCGTGTCGCGGGCATCGCTGAGCTCGTTGGCGCAGAGCAGGATCATCCGGTTGGAAGATCACACGGCGGATCCGGACTCGGAGACGAGTCGGGGCCTGTGGGCGCGGAGTGTTGCGATTGAGGATTATGTTGTTGTGCAGGGGAAGAGTGGGGTTGGATCGTATGTGGTGTGGAATTGTACGATTCAGACTTTGGATGTGAGTTTGCTCTGGCTGCTGTGGCAAGGGAGTGGTTAGTGCTGTTGCTGTTGGTTCTGACATGTTGATAGGGAGGTCCGATTGTTGTTCGAATGCGGTATGCTTGTCCCTTTCATGCTGTATGAGTTATGTCGGGAGTTATTGGTGAGATACTCATGCCTCAACTGCTTTAGATACTCCGAGTTCGACGATCTCCGGCAAAGACTCGAATCCGCCTTCCCGCACGCAAGAAATGCATTACCAGCGCTTCCCCCGAAAAGTATACTCTGTATGTCCATGGACCCTGCCCCTGACCCTCAACCTTCATCTCCCAACCTACAACCTAGGATATAATCTAACTGTCAAACTCTGCAAGTCAAATTCCGCCCCAAATTCCTCGAATCTCGCCGCGTCGGTCTGGAGTATTTTCTCAAGTAAGCCCGGACAAACCCTCCACCCCATTCATCCAGATAAAGTATGATCTCAGTTTTGTCTAACCGTCATCTCTAGCTGTGTCCTCCTAAACCCCGAATTCTCCAGTTCCCCCATCGTCAAGGACTTTCTCTTCGGCCGGTTATCGTGAATAGTAAAGCAACTCAAGTACAGATCCCGCTCTACGGAGTGTATACTCAAAACCACCAAACGCTCCATAATCTAATGTTGGGCATTCGCATTCGTCCGTTCCGGTGCGGCGTCTTGGTGATGTTAAATGTACGGCGCTCAACAGGAATCCAAATCCGCAGAGATCGAGTCAAACTTTCCATTTTTGCTTTCTTCCCTTCTGATCTCCCATTTCACTCCAATAGAGTATGATGTGCGTACGCTAACAGGCCGATTCCCCCGGAACACGGATGAAAGAAGAGATATGAGAATGTCTTATTAAAAGAAGCTTTGTTGTTGATGATGATGACAGAAAGAAAGAAAAAGGAAATGAAAACCTGAATAGGCAAGGTAAGCAGACGACTGCACTCGAGGCTCGAGGCCTCGAGTTTCAACACAAGGAAATCCAACGAAAGAATGACAACTGCCTCCAACAATGGCAATGTCAGGCCAGTGATGTAAGTAGCAAGATCGCAGACCAGGCCAAATGAAACCGTTCCCGAAACCCCGAAACCCAAAAGCCCAACGCAGAGACCAAGTAAAAAACGCCCTTGCTATGATACAAATCCCCATCTGTGCATATAATACAAGCAACGAGGAGACCCAAGCTAACTCCGGCACCATCACGGACGGGTATGTAGCCACGAGACCTCCGAGAAAAAATGAAAAGAAAAGACATACCCCAGGAGCAAGGAAAAACAAGACGAACAATATATCCACATCACCGTCCTGGACCCGGGTTATCAATCGAATTTGACGGTCCTTCTGATGACTGTGACTGTGGTTGCAATCGTTGCGTCCTAGACTCCACCTCCGACCCCGTCGTGCTGGTCTTCCGCCTTGACACCCAAGACCGCACATCCGCCCACAGAATCTTCCTCAAACTAATGTTCGCCATATGCAGCATCCCCAAAAACTGGCGCGGGCCCGGAATCCGACCAGGAAACACGATGTAAAGCCCACAATCCTGCTCCGCATCCGGCCGGAACTTATCATGATAAGCCTTCTTGCCATGCAGCGGCAGTCTCCGGAAAGTATGACCATACAAGTCTCTCGTGAGACTTGCCAACGGGCCCTTCATACCGGTGATGTCCTCGTGCGCCAGCGCGTGGACAGGCTCGAACCCGAACCCCAGATACGACACGCCCGCGCGGTGCAGCAGGGCCATCGCTGAGACGATGAGTAGGTCGCTGATTCCTTTGGCTGCGCCGGGGGCGGCGATGCAGGGGTCGATATGGTATCCGCCGTCGCCGAGGCGGCGCAGTGCTGCGAAGCCGTTGATTCTCCCGTCCGGCCCGCGGCTGTAGACAAATGTCATCAGTGCGGGCAGCGCGAACGGGTCGTACACGGTGATAAAGGCCTGCGGGCCGGCGGAGGTATTTCGCTCGGCGCGCCATGCATCATAGATACCCACCAGCTCGGCCTGGAGCTGGGCGTCTGTGCCATGCACGGCGGGCGCGTACACGCCCAGGCTAACGCCGCCCTTGGCGCGATTGAGGAGTTGGCGGTTCTGCACGGCGATGCGTTTCCCGCTGCGCTCGAGGAGGACGTCGTTTGTTTGCGGGTTGAGGACGCGCTCTGTGCCGAAGCGGATGGTTGTCCAGCGCTGTGGTTGGGCGTAGTCGCGGACGAAGGCGGCGCTGGCGCCCATGAAGGCGAGACCCCAGTGGTGTTTGCGGCGGTAGGTGGCGAATTCGGCGAGGAGGGAGGGGATCATGTGTGGTTCGCAGAGGGGGTCGCCGCCGACGACGGCGACGTGGTTGCGCACTTTGAAGCTAAGGGCGCCGGTGCGGCTTTGGTTGACGAAGAACCGGTAGCTGTGGTCGAGGATGCCCATGTGGGCGACACGGCCGTATTGTGCGGTTAGTCGTTGGATGGCGGTCATGGTGGAAAAGTCGTCCAGGCAGAAGACGGCGCCTGTGGCCGCTGCATTTGTGGCAGTATCTTGGTCCTGGGCTGGAGGATTGGAGGAAAGAGATTCCATGCTGGGGCGGTGGTGGCTGGATAGTGTGGGTACGACGGTTGATGCATTTGATGTGGCAATCTCCTGCGAATCACGGCCATCCAAGCTGGTCGCAGGTGTGCTGGTGGTTTCGATTGCTGTCAATGTCCGACTACTGCTGCTGTGTGAGCTGGCGTATGAGGGAGTTGTAAAGGACGTGGCAAAGTTGCTGCGTAGGTGGTCCACGATGGATGCGCATGAAACATCCAGCCGGTCGTGGAGCTTGGAAGCAATGGGCGTAGTGGTATACATCTGATCGACCAATGCATCGCCCAATTCATCGAGTAGCAACGATTTCTTCTGTTTTGTCTCGACCATGTCGATGGCGTTCTTTCGTCCTCGTCGACCACGCTTCTTCTTCTCCAGCGTGGGAGGTATACTGATTGTGGGTTGCATGGTTGCATACGTCGCAATGGGGATAGTAGTAGCCATGATGGGCGAGATGGCCTCTGTCGGGGATAGTGTCGCCGCGGTCATGATGAAAGAAGGAAGCTGAGAGTCCAACAAGGGGAAGCGAGTCCACACGCGACTCTGGGGGAAAGGAAGCGGTCCAAGCAGCAGTGATCGCCGCCAGTGGAAGTCAAACGAATTAAAAAACAATCGTCAATGGCCGGGTCAAGCCATGCGAAGTCTAATGAACTGCCGGGGAGGAAATAAAAAAAGATGGGAGGAGGAATACGAGGAATTAAAAACAGAAAAGGCCGCTGGGGGAGGGCAGGGGGGTTTCTGTCCGAGTTCCCACTTCCAAAAAGGCAATTCGCGAGCCAAAATAAAAGGAAAAGAAATAAATACAGAATTCTTATCTCACCATTTCAAGTCGTTCATTTTCTCGGTCTGCGACACACTCGACCCTTCCTAGAGGCCGGCCCGTGAAGACGGCAGCAGTGGGATCCCTGGCTCAGTGCCACTCGTGCCTCGAACGAAAAACGACGCACCCGACCAAGCCGCAGGATTAAGTCAAGGCACTCCAACATCACTGGTTACACCTTTGTGAATCATCAGAAACCCGCGACTTGATTTGCTGCTGCTCCGGTCGTGCCCGCCCAGCCAAACTCAACCGTGTAGAATTCCTGCTCCCAACTCTGGGACTAGCAACCCGGAAACCCGTTAGGCAGAGGCATTTCCCACTCGGCAACCAAACAAGCTCTGCACCCTGAGCCTTGAGGGGGGGGGGCAATCAGTGGAACCATTTCACTATTACTTGTTCTCGGATGTATTATACGAACTCGCCACTAATTTGGCTACACTTCGGCTGCGATGGGAACGATCTACGGGGTCCAAGGCTGTGATGGGGCTGGGCGGCAAGTTGGCTGTCTACTAGACCCTCCTCGGCTAGGGGGGCAGAAAACAGGGTCCAAGGTGTGTAAGTGATCGATCTTAGCTTAGCGTTTACTGAATTGTCCAAAGCCTAAGGATCCTTCTCCCTTCTCCTGCTACAATCTAAGTTCTCGTGAGGGAATGGGCGCCACCATGCCTCGAGAAAGTATATTGAGGATACCGAGCAGATTGAGTCTCTCCCCCATATGAATACAGAAGCGAGAACGACGGAAGGGCGAGGAAAAGTTGAAACGACCAGAGCAGCCCATGCAAAGGAAGAAATGCTGGTGCCTGAGCCTGGTCGCAGAATGATGTCAAGCGGGATTTAAGATTCAGACAAGCCTCTTAGCTCCCGCTTGGCAACGGGTCAGGGTCCTCGGCCCTACACTTACACAAAGTAGTTTAAGTACCCAAGTACACAGTACACGAACTAGGACTTGCCATTCCAAACGTGTATTCCTGGGTACTGCAAGGAGTATCTGTGATACTTGACTGTGATACTTGTCCTTTGATCAGTCCTGTATGCTGTTTGCAAAGATTGACACTTCATCTCCCCCCACTGCAGCAGATTAAGATCCTCTTATCACAAGGCCCTCCGTGACTCCGGTCGGCTCGCAACGCTGGCTCAACGCAGGACTTTTCCGCCCCACAAAAGGGCCGACAGGGGGCTAGATTCTGGAATACTCGAACCAAACAGAATCCATTGCCTCCTTTCCAGATTACTGTACTGCAAAGAGTTCCGCGAGTCCGCGACAGCCATGATCTCCGATCTGACGATTGTGGCTGCCTAGTAAAGTCCCGCAAATGTGCCTAGCGCGAGAGAAAGAAAGCCGGGACTTTCTCGGCCCACACGGCCAGTGGCTCACCAGTTCGCAACTGCGCACTCCCGCGGAACCCGATTTTCCTCCGACATCCCCCTGGGCACGCCACTGGCGGGCGAACACGGCGATACGGGGACACGGCCACTGCCACGGGGATTGCCAGCTCACCAGTTTATTGCCCGTGATGAACACACAGTCCGAACCGGGCCAAAATGGTCTCGGCGTATGTCACGACTCACACCTGAACTACCAAGTCCGGTCGTGGCGCAGAAGATCTATGAATATCCCCTCTCCTCGTGTATGTAGAGCATAGCCTTCCAGAATACGAATTGCCAAACTAGGCAATCTGGGGGAAGTCCCGAGCCCTCGGTCGGGGTCTGAAAGGAGGTAATTCGATGCTTGGCTGCGCCAAGCATCGCTCGCATTGCCCAATGCCCAGCATGTTCGCCAGGCGGGAGGCCGCAGGCGTCTACATTGTGGCTCTTGGCGCTAGGTCGGATGCTCGGATGACAACCCTCGTTTCTCCAAAAGTTGCCTGTTTGGTACAGTAGATCACTAGATCGAGTATCTCCGAGGCATAGATTGATAATCTCTTGGTCATGAATAATGCCAAGATTGCCCAGCCAGTCCATGTACCGGCCTACGGCTCTACACTAGACGAAGAGCTGGAAGCTGCCCAAACCACTCCAGTTCAAGATGGATTACGAGAACAAGCAGACATCAACATTGAATCAGGTAAAGTACACACTACGAGATGGCCATGGATTATGGGGGTGTTGGTAACCTCGCACAAACCCCCACAATCTAAACCATCTGACTCTATACTTCAGCCCAGTATAGACCCATTCTTCAGGTGGACCGCGAACACTGCCACACCACGGGGGGATTTCCACAACCCCTGCCCAAGCCATGGCTGTATGTACTATGTACGTTGCTCAATCCCAGCCAACGCACAGCCATGGCTTACAATCCTGGCTGACGGTTGCCTAATTGGGCAGCGCCGACATTTCCAAGCTAGTGATTGAAGGTTGCCTAGGACCCTAGATGTTACGGTATCGCGGGAGGCGTCTGCTAGGCGCTGAGCTAGTCCAGCCCTATGATTTAGTGCATGATTTGACCCACTTAAAAGGGTGGCTTAGGGGAAATGGAAACCATTTTTAGTATTTAGTATGGCGATCTATTCTGGGTTTCTCTTGGGATGCGCTTCGCGGATTTTAGTACCTGCTGCGTCAATGGAGGTTGTTATTTCTTGTTGGGCACTTGACATGAACGTATGAAGACGTTGATCGGCTATGGAGAGTAAATGTCGTTGCCTATAACCTCAAAATACTGTTCTCGCTTATCGGATGATCTCGCAAGGGGGAGGAGTGTTCGAAAGGGTGTCGGAGCAAGTTCATTCCGCGCGGAGCATCACGCCAACTAGTAAAGAAGCTAATTCTTTACATCAGAACAACGTTAAATCATAACCTGATTTCCTCAGCTCATCAACTATGTCCCATCGCCTTGTGTCTAGTCTTCTCTGCACCTAATATCTGCCATGTCGACTCGGTCGCCATCAGCGTAGCAGTTAGGAAAATTTTTTGTGGACCCTTCTCCCAAGAGGAGTAAGATTTTTTGACGGATATAGTACGCTACGTCCGGTACTGTGTATGTCGGTTGACCAAAAACGTTTAGCTTAACCAGCTATCAAAGAAAGCCATGATGATCATGCAAGGGCAACCTGTACATGTGTACATCCGTCTCCAATGTGGGCAGCGACATGCGAACGCGATACATGCCGAAGCCCAGAGGACAAGAAAATTCGACCCAATTCGAATTAGAATAGAAGACTGGATTGCTTGGTCCATGGAATCTGAAAAGGCAGCCAAGAGAAGGGCGAAGATAATATGTCCGAGGCGAGACTTTCTCTAAAGTAAACTACAAGAACTACAATGGATTACTATTATCTTATGTGGAAGGAATCTTAGATAGAAGCATTCAATACGATAGTATTGTTGATCTCCAAATGTCTGTCTCCATACTCCAAAACAAGGAACACGAGAGAAGGATAGACAAGAATGTGTGGAAAGAGGGCAATGACAGAGGTTGAAAGCCAATACTTCGAGCACAAGAAGGAGGACGGAGAGAAGGATGCAGGACAGTGATTGGACGCCAAGTTTCATGTGGAAGGAGACGGAAAGAAGAAGCAAGACAGTGATTGGAAGCCAATGTGTCAAGCTAAGAGGAGAGCGGAGAGAAGAATGCAGACAGGGACTGGAAACCAATGTGTCATGCGTGGAAAGAGTGCACAAGGCAAGAAACTGGTTAGGCGCCAATGTATGGAGCAGAAGGAGAACGGAAAGAAGAAGCAAGACAGTGATTGGAAACCAATGTGTCAAGCAGAAGGTGGACAGAGAGAAAACAAGAAAGTAATTAGCAGTCAACATGTCAAGCCCGAGGAAGGTGATGGATGCAGACATTGAATGGAGATCAGGGGGTCCCGGGAAAACGCAGAGCTCCAAGGCAGAGACCTCAAGGTCCCAAGACCCCCTTCCCTGTTAAGACCCCCGCTACTCGCCCGTTTGAACGGGGAGGGCAGGGTAGGGAAGGGGGTCATGGATGGAAGAGCCTGTAACCAAGACCCGAAGGTTATGGGACCCCCCATCCACTCTTGAGAACCGCCCGAGAGGGGACATGAACTCCTCCTCCCCCCCGTAGGGGAGAGATAGGGAGGGGGGTCAAGGATGCGCAGAGCCAAAAGCCAGGGACCTTAAGGCCCGAGACCCTCTTCCCTGGTAGCACTCCCCGCCACTCACCTGTGATGACAGGCGAGGGTAGGGAAGGGAAGGAGGTCAGGGATACGTAGAGCCTGTAACCAAGACCCGAAGGTTATGGGACCCCCCATCCACTCTTGAGAACCGCCCGAGAGGGGACATGAACTCCTCCTCCCCCCGTTAGGGGAGAGATAGGGATGGGGGTCAAGGGTGCGCAGAGCCCAAGGCCAGGGACTGTGAGGTCGAGGAGGTGCGTAGCTCGTAGCTCGGTAGGATGGTCCGTGGGATCCGAAGGACGCGTCGGTGGTGACTAGGTGCGGAGGGTTAGTGGAATGGAGGGAGTGGAAGCATGAGAAAGTGCGGAGATGATGACATGCGTGCACTTCGAATTTGTCCTGACATGCAAACTGGGGGTCCAGCTACATAACGCGTGTCCGAAGTGGAGCAAAGCCAAGCATCTGTGGTTATGTGAACGTAAGACAGGGACTGGAGACCAATGTGTCAAACGTGAGGAGGAGGACGGAAAGAAGAGTGCAAGACAGGGACTGGAAACCAATGTGTCAAGCATGAGGAGATAGCGGAAAGAAGAACGCGAGACAGTGATTGGAAGCCAATGTGTCAAGCGGCAAGGTAGGAAGATGATGAGCCAAGCCCCATTTGAATTTGTCCTGACATGCAAACTGGAAGACCAGCTACATGACGCCTGTCCAAATGGAACATGGTCAAAATCTGAAGTGGTGGAAAGACCTAAGGAAAAATCGTATCAAAAGCGATGACTGATATGAGCAAGGATGAGGATCATACCTTGAGATGAGGAAAGGTCAAGTGATGAAGGTGGTCAAGTCCATGTAGCGAGACATGTCTAAGTAGGATGGATAGGCTTGGTCAATAAGAATCCGCAGGAGTGTTATGAAGGATGGACCATACCTGTGTGGGGTCATCTCATGATGTGGACGTGTCATGATGTGGACGTGTCATAGTGTAGACGCGTCTTGAGGTTGACAGGATGGACGTGACATGTTGTGACATCAGGTGGACATGCCTGAGCAGGATAAAACGAGGAGACATGGTCAGCAAGGAGATAAATGTATGTGTGTGTGTGTGTGTGTGTGTGTGTTGAAGGATGGAGCATACCTATGTGAGGTCATGTCAAGATGGAATCATGATGGAAGAAGGGAGATGTCGAGATGGAAGAGGCATGTCAAGTGGAGGTCCAAGTAAGGTTGAGTGCCAAGTATCAAGACCTGGGGGAGTGGAGTGTGGAGTGTGGAGAGGAGTGGAGAGGAGAAAAAAAAAGGAGAAGAATCCGGGGGGAGGAGGAAATATTAATAGGTTCTCGCTTAGCAAAAACGACGCTAGCGTAGGCGAGACCACCTCAGGCAGCAGGACCGACTGCTGCCTAGGGTGCCTTCCTAAATGGGCGATTGTTTGTGTGCGCTGCGTGGCTGGGACGCGCCCTCCAGCCCCCCGGAGGCTTCCAGAAGCTGCCTTCCCAATTAGGAAGGATGCCTCTACGAATGCCAAGGCCATGGGAATGGGGGACAGTACGGATGATGAGGGAGATGTGCTTCAGGGACGGTGTCAATGATGGTGCTAGAGATATAGAGTGAAATCATGTAGAGAGCTTCTAGTAAACAGGATCAGGGAGACCCAGGAGGCTTCAGGAGCATCTTCCAGTTGGGTCATGACGGGTTGGCATGTATACGGGTTGATATGCAGAGATATATTTCCAAGACATGGAGACCCATCAGCACCTCCGACGATGAGTCCGCTGAGGCAACATGTATACAATACAGTATGTATGCAGCAAATGAGTAGACTGGGATACGAGGCTGGCATGATGCTGTACTAGGGAGCACGTAGACGACATATTCTTTGCAGCGTGGGAAGTACCAGCCTGTAACTCCTACGAAACGGGTTGAGTTGCGAGACTGAGCCCGGCACGACGATCAGCTAGAGAGCATTCCATATGTGCCAGCAGCATGAGCAGCACTCCCGGCACACAGTGCGCCGAGTCCAGGCCATCAGCTCCACGAGCACAGGTTGTATCTACGAGGGGGCAAGAGATCTACGCTGCCAGGGACACGATGAACGCTGCATCCAGCGAGGACAGCACGACGGCCGCAGTCGCAGCAGCAGCAGCTTCTCACGAGAAAGCAGGCATGCTGGACCGTGTAGCCCATGACACGGTCCCTGAGAGACATGGATCTACTCCTTCAAACACTCTTTCGAACACTCCTTCGAACACTCCGTCATGGACAGCCACAGCTAAAGACACCAGGGAGGAGGGCTTCGAAAGGCAGAGCAGGGACGACGAGCAGGGACGACGAGCAGGGACGAGCAGATGACGGTACATAGCATTGTGTACGTTGGTCATCCCAGCATGGTGCAAGGAACTGCTAACACAGAGAGCCTCGCCTCTAGGACATTTAGCCTCGCGTTGCCCAATGATCTCGACCGCAGCGAGCTCGACCCTAGCGCTGCCAACGAGCCGCAACAAATGAAGCACCCCCGGACCGGCAGCGCAAAGAACCCTACGACAGCTTCCTTCTAGCAGCATGCCAGATGAGCTGAGCTACACAGCCTATGAGAACTGGAGGAGGGTTCACCGCGAGGACTGGATCCACTACACCATGGTCACGTACAACTTGGAACACTGGGAACACGGGATGACTTGCAAGATCAAGTGCGGCAAGGACGAGAGTCAGATCGAGGATCAGGGATGCAACCGGTTACAGAATCTGCTTAGCTGACCAAGGCATTGCAAGGTCCGAGACTACGAGTACCACGTCCACGAACTGTCTCTACGAGAGCCAACGCGATTATCATACTACTACGAGCAGCGAGGACTTTATCTTCCGAGAGAGGGAGACTCAGTGCGCTGCAGAGGCTACCTCTAGACAGGGTGAGATATCTGCTGCACCATCTGACTCGAGTACCGGCAGGCGTGTTTACAAACTTACTGAAGATGGAGCTACAGTTACTACGCCGTCGATAACTCCAGCCGAAAATGCCTGGGAGACTAGATGACTCGGGGACTAGATCACTGAGGAGACGTGTTGACTGGGAAGACGAGATAGCTGGGGAGACCAAGAGAGCCGCGAGTGAGTACAGTATGTGTGTCATACCACCACAGGACGAGGAGACTCTCTAACGAGTCTGGCTGAGCCTAGGACAAACAGATTCTACGCTGACTGGCAACCTCTACGAGAAAGAGAACCACCCTTCCACCGGGTAGCAACGAGAGCCCGACGAAGGCCGGTAATAGCTGGATACACTGGAGACGGAGATGGAGCTAGAAGGTCGACCGAGGGAAGGAGATCAGATCGAGAGAAAACATGGTGTATGAGCATCGTGAGCATCGACAGTGTGAGAGGACGCGCTAACCTAGAGGCCACTGAGCACAGGACATTATTATCGATCCAAGTCCACGAGCTACATCTACGAGAGCGAGTATGATTTCACACCACGTGGATCAGCAGATAACGAACCTGGTTGCCAGTGTTGACAGCGCAGAGAATTACGACAGGTTACAACACGCGTTTACACACTGGTTGGAGTCTTAGCTTCAACCTGCGCTATCGAAAGCGCAGCACAGTAGGACGTGGACAGGTTGACGTGGGAACTGATAGGGGCTCAAGAATCGGGTCAGAAATGTGGTGTGTGTGAGTCTTCACGCAGCGACTCACTCCAGAATGCTTGTGTTTGAATCGAAATCCATGACCTTCGGGGACAGCAGCTAGCTCTACAATAGTGAGCACAGTGCCCGTGCTGCCACAAACAGTCGCGAACAAAGTGACTTAGTGCTGGGAGCACAAGGTTTTCGCAGCAGCTTTTGAGCTGAAGGGGAGGCCATAACAGCCAGGGTGGACGATACTCCCTCTGTCACTGCGCTATTGGCAGCTCAAGACATCTGAGTCCGGGGGGCCCTTGACTGGGAAGACCAAGTGAGGGACCCGGAAAGAGAGCATACACCTGTGTCGATACAGCATGAGACCAGCTAACCCGAGGTTTTCTCAGTTCAGGGCCACCTTCACGTACAGCAGTTGCCCTTACGAGAGCGAGCGCGATCTCTACACCATTACGAATAGCGACGACCGCGAGACCCAGTGAGAACACCACAGAAGCCTCTGCAGCTACGTTTGCTCGACGAGGTGCAACTCCCATATGTTTACGAGGAGGAGTGATACGGAATAGTTCTGCGGCGAGTCCATAACCGGGTACTGAAAACACCCATCGGGGAACACGCCCTGTCCATCCGAATGCAACACGAGGCCAGTGCTGCTTAAACTGATGGATTCCACCACCCAAGAGTGGCTTGGGAAGGCGTTATACTTGTTCGAGTCTCGACATTTCCGAGCTGGCTGGCAATTAAACTCTCTTTTCGCTGTTCTCCCCGATGAAAACCGTGCCGGATAAAGGCTGTCAGCCACAGCATCCAGCGAGATCCGATGGATGGACTGATTGAGTATGCCTCGAGTTTGTATCCTATCAGACCACCGAATGGATCAGGAATTGCTGTGCTTGCGAGGACTTGCGAGGCATGTGCCGAACACAAGCACTGATTGGCGCCTGGGCGTCCACGCCAAGCCCGTCCCGGTGGAGCTTGGCCCTGCACAGGCGGTGTGATTGGCGGACAAGCAACAGCAGGCACCAAAGTCTCCACTCCACCGCCAGGCACACCCCCCAAAGAATGTTAAGATTCGCCCATGTCCCCAGCATATCCCACGGATCGAGATTCCAGATCCCCCGATAACAACTGAAACGGACAAGAATAAACAAATCGAAGATTCCTTGCAGATTCTGCAAAGTATATACTCTCGTACCGAGTCCCGGTTTCACCAAACACAAAATCTCCTGTCTAGTGCCCCCCGCTTCACACCGGCTGCCCGGTTATTATCCACGCCGTTACGTCCCCTGGCGCGGACCCTATGGCATCCCGAGCCGTCAACATGTGCATCCTGCGATTGTCGCTCATTTGCTCATCCCATCATCCGTGAGATTAGCTCGCATTGCCCAGTGTTGCAGGGATCCTTTTCCCACGTGGGTCGCGGTATGCTGCCCCTCCGCATGCTGCACGAGCTGCACGAGCTGCACGCCAATACGACCATGTTAAATGCTGGCCCATCGCGTCTTGGGAAATGATTCTCTCTCTCGTTCATCAGCCACCCTTCTCTTCTACCTTCTAGGTCAGACACAGCTGTTGCAAAATGAAGGCCAACACTCTCCTTCCCCTCCTGGGTCTGTCCAGCAGCGCCGTGGGCGCTGTCGTCGCCCGCGACAGGCAGACCCCCTTCGGCTACGCCTCTGGCTCCAAGGAGTCCGTTGCCAACCTGAAGGACAAGATTGAGAACGTTGTCTGGATTCTCATGGAGAACCGTGCTTTCGACAACATCCTCGGTGGCGTCCACAAGGAGGGTCTCGACAACGTGGTCAACAACGGCCCCTTCTGCAACCCTGTCTCCGTCTCTGACCCCAAGGGCCAGAAGGTGTGCAGCCAGTTCAAGGACTTTGACTCGGTCACCCACGACCCGGACCACTCCATCACCGGTTACAACTTTGAGCTGTACGGTACCTGGCACCCGGACAACACCGCTATTGCCAACGGTACCCTTAAGGCCAACGTCGAGGGCTTCCTCGAGCGTCAGAGCGACCGCTATAACATCTCCTCCAAGCTCGCCGCTGAGGAGGTCCTGGGCTACTACTCCGAGGACGAGATCCCCACCATGGTCGACCTGGTGAACGAGTTCACCACCTTCAACTACTGGCACTCTTGTGTCCCCGGTGTAAGTCCCCAAATCCCCTGTCCTTGCAAGTCCCACAACTAATAAACTATCAGCCCACCAACCCCAACCGTCTCTGTGCCATCTCCGGTACCGCCGACGGCCACGGCAAGAACGACAACGACTTTGACGTCTCTGCCATCAACATCCCCTCCGTCTTCTCCGAGGCCTCCGCCAAGAACATCTCCTGGAAGAACTACGACGGCACCAACGGCGCCTTCCTCTCCGATGCCCTCTTCTTCAACTGGACCGTCGCCAACGCAAAGTCCAACGTCGTCCCCTTCGAGCACTTCTACCAGGACGCCTATCTCGGCACCCTCCCCAAGCTCTCCTACCTCAACCCCTCCTGCTGCGACATCGACACCAACTCCATGCACCCCTCCGGCCAAATCTCCACCGGCCAGGTCCTCCTCAAGCAGATCTACGACGCCCTCCGCACCGGACCCCAGTGGGAGAAGACCCTGCTCCTGATCACCTTCGACGAGACCGGCGGTTTCTTCGACCACGTCGCTCCCCCCCTTGCCGTCCGCCCAGACAACAAGACCTACACCGAGACCGCCAAGGACGGCAGCGTCTACACCTTCGGCTTTGACCGTCTCGGTGGCCGTATGCCCACTTGGCTCGTTTCCCCCTACACCCCCAAGGGCTGGGTCGAGAACTTCGGTACTGACCCCGCCACCGGCAAGTCTGCCTCGTACTCTGCCACCTCCGTCCTCAAGACCCTCGGTTACCTGTGGGACCTGAAGGACTTGACTCCCCGTGTCTCTCACTCGCCTGCCTTTGACCACCTGATCGGTCCCAAGGCTCGCTCCAACACTCCCACCACCCTGGCTAATCCCCACCCCTTCCCTGAGGCTGTTTAAGCGGGGGATTGTGGGATGGAATGCCCAGTTACTTTGCACTAGAGATTTTACCCCTTTTCTTTCCTTTTCTTTTCTGTGATTGCGGGATGGAATCCCTGCTGAGAAAGTAAATTGACTTTACCACTTGCTATGATATCTTTAAATATGGGAGGAACATTTCGATTGCAATTGTTGCGAAGATATATCCTGCTGAGTAGTACGTAGTACCTTATTGGAAACATCAACGTGCCAGATTCTATATGAATTCAAGAGGTATTCCGTTCCGACTGCGTAGCTTTCTCAGCCGCGCGTTTCGATCCTTCAGCCCTGGAGTGCAGCCGGGTTGGTATAAAGTAATGAAAGGAGGAATGGAGGAAAATACTACTTTTGCACTTTTTTTGACCTGAGATTTTCGAAATTCACAGATGATCTTGGGTGCCCATCTACCTATTGCTTTATTATATGGGCTCTTGAATACCGAAAGATCCAGACGTGAAAATATTAAGGTTGTATTCATGTACCTGGCTAGCTGGGTACAGCCACACTCCTTTAAACACCAACCTTCAGTCCTGAAAAGATCCAGGAGTTTTGATCCCGTTGTGTCTGTTACCAGGCGCTCATTGTGATGAACGTGTATGAATCTGAAACGGCAATGCAGTGGGATATACCAACGCATAGATCTGGATACCTATACTCCCAACCTGCGCCATAATCTGGCTGGGAGTGGGTTGATTGTCATTGGAACGGCTGATTCTCCCGTCAAACTACGAGCGCGTTGTCTCCAATTTACCCATCTTCTTTCACTGGCCGGCGAGGGTCGCATATACCGCGGCAAAGAAGAGTATGATCCATTTCAAATATGTAAAGAAGAAACAAATCAGAACAAGCGGAATGAACCGAAATTTTAGACGGAAAAGAAAATTAATTATCAACATCAAGCCCCCGGTCGACTCATCATCGGATACGAAAACCGCGGGACTTCAGACAAGAAGGTAAATTTCGTCAGATACAACCAAAAGCACAGGAAATAAAACTGGGGGTAACTCGCAACTCGAGATTCCTTGTTGGTCCAGTTACCCCCCCAAGTCCCATCTATCCTCCCCTTCACAGAACGAGAAGCGACAACACAGCAGCAACCCCCATCCAAAGCCCGCTGGAAACGCTAACCGAAACACCGCCGTTGAACGCCGGAGTCTGGCTAGGCGAAGAAGCGCTGGCAGAGGTAGGAACCGAGCTAGGCTGCACGTACGCGCTGCTCTTCATCGTCGAGGCAGACGCGACAGTAACGAGGGGCGTGCTGGTCACGCCAACGGGATGGGTGCTGCTGCGCACAGCGGACGAAGAGGCAGAGCCGCTGGGCACAACGGAGTGAGAAGCGCTGGACGAGGCGGGAGCCGGCGAAGAGGGCACGGGGCTGGTCACCGTCATCGTTGAGATGGTGCTGTAGGTTGACACGTACGTGCTGGAGCCGGAGGTCATTGTCGCGGTCACGGGGCAGATGGTGGTTGTTTCGAAGGTTGTCACGGTGGTTGCCGATGCTGGGGCTGGGGCGGCGGGGGTGAGGGTGATAACCACGGAGCTGGTGGAGCTGGCGCTGGCGCTGGCGCTGGAGTGGGTGGGAGTCACGGTCATCGTGGAGATGGTGCTATAGGTTGAGGTGATGACGTTGGTGCCTGAGGTCTTGGTCTCTGTGACGGGGCAGATAGTCGTGGTCGTATAGATCTCCTCGGTGACGGTGGATCCTTGGGCCGGGGCGGTGGTCGTGCTGGTCTGCGAGGCACCGGGCGAGCTGGTGGAACGGGTAGGAGTCACGGTCATAGTAGAAACGGTGCTGTAGGTCGAGGTGATGACGCTGGTTCCTGAGGTCTTGGTCTCGGTGACGGGGCAGATAGTCGTGGTCGTGTAGATCTCCTCGGTGACGGTGGAGCCCTGAGCCGGGCCGCTGGGAGTAGCAGTCTCGGACTCGGTAACTGGGCAGACAGTTGTGGTCACAGGGATGGTGGAGGTCACCACGGTGGTCGATTCAGCCGGGCAGTTGGTCACAGTGGGAGCGCACTTGGTGATGGTCACCTCAGAAGTGGTGTAGATGGTCGAAGTGGTCATCTTCTGGGTGCTGGTCATCGACGACGGGATACCGGTCGAGCTAGGCACTGGAGTCGAGCTGGGATCGCGAGTCGAGCTAGCCTTTCCAGTCGAGCTAGCCTTACCAGTCGGGCTGGCCTTGCCAGTCGAGCTGGGGACCCGAGTCGAGCTGGCAATTCCACTGGAGCTGGCAATTGGAGTCGAACTAACAACGACGCTCGAGCTGGGCACACCGCTCGAGCTAGGAATCCAGGAGCTGCCCGCCGGAATAGTCCTGGTGATAGTAGGAACGGACACGGAAACAGTCGAGTACGGGACTGAGCTGGACGGTGACTTGGAGGGGGTTTTCGAGTAAGACGAACTCGAAGCTGGAATCGAGACCGAAATTGAACTAGACGGCGCCACCGTGTGGGAAGATGCAGGAGCAGACGAACTGGCAACACCAGAGCTGCTGGGCACAGGAAGGACCGAGTGAGTGTGAGTCTTGTGGCGAGGAACATGAGGCACAGCGCTGCCAACCTGGGCGGCTGCCAGGATGGATGCCAGGGTGATTGAGGTAGTGAACTTCATTTCGAGATGCTGCTGCTGACTGGGGAAGAGAGTGAATAGTCTTTTGACGTGAAAAAGATCGAATTTCGAATGTAGTGAGTGGATAGAGAAGATGTATCTCTGATATTGAAACGAATGGTTGGAATTGCAGGCAATTCAAGATAGGATAGGGCCAGTAGGCCAGAAATGAAGGACGAGCAGCAGAAGATGGGTGTAGACTCCTACTCCTAGGCGTGCGAGGTGGGCGAGTGGTCCATCTAAATGGGACCAGAACAGAAGCCCCAGGGCCCCGGGGGTTCGCAGCAGGCTGGCGAGGGCCCTGAACCATCTCCACTTTTTGGCCGAAGGGTGGAGCCTGTTGAGATTGGACTCTGTAAGTGTAGGCACTGAGGCAGTGACATCAACGAAACAGGGATACCTGATGGTCCAGCTAGATCAGTGGTTCATTGTCTTCCCAATTTGTTCCATTGTCTGAAAAACTCATTAGCACATTGGCACTTTCTCTTTTAATTGATTGTTCTCACCATTGTCATATACAGCGGACCATCATATCAGGGGATCTGGAAATGTGCCGGTGGCACGGAGCATGAAGCATCCACTGGCCAGGATGGAATAGGCAACGACGAGCAGGAACCAGCGCGACCGACGAGCATTGCGCCAGTCATCGATGAGCTATGACAGAACCGGTTACCATGGACTTCATTGTCATTGACGGAGCATCTCAACAGGGCTCAGGAAAGACTGTACCTGGCAACTTGCAGGGTCGACGGTCGCAATCATGACTCGACCCACAAAGAAAAGTCTCCATCGTCGACTGTCGATCGGTTCCCGGGAATGGACTCGCAATTCTTCAACCGAAATAATTCATCAGGTTATCTGACAGTGGTCAGCACACTGTTTAACGAGGTATCTCCGTCAGGAACAAATCTCTGGCCGTCACTACAGACCTGGCTGTGTTTTGAGTGCGGGATTGAGGTGTTCACCATGTCGTTGAGGTGATTTGAGTTTCGTCTAGAAGCATGTCCCGGTTCGTGCGCAGGCACCTCCCACGTGTCATTGGTGCTTCGTTTGACGGCGGAGTTATGATCGAGTTCGGTTCTGGTGGTTAATTGCGATCGGCATCGCCATCAACTCCCGGTGAACCCGCCTCCCCTCAGACCCGGCGGTCTTTGATCCAATTTTCTCTGGTTGCTCGGATGTTCAGGACTGGGTTTCTTTTGTTGAGGGAGAAGACGCGGGACAGAATTACCTTTCCATCTTCAAAAACTTGAATGGATGGCCTCGTTCTTCATTCTCTTGACAAGTTGACGCTATTGCCCCCACGACAGTGGAGTAATCGTGGAAGGCTCCATGTCTGTCGAGGCTAGACCGTACTCTAGAATGGTAGTGGTACAATTGCTTCATACGCACTCGCGACCTGGGTTCCTGCCAGCTGGGCGACAATTCATCCTCCTCTTAGGCAAGTCCTTAAGGGCTGTGCCGATCGCTGTAATCACGTAGTGTGTGCTGTATGTAGTTAGCTAGTACATAGCTAGGTAGCTACAAGCCAGCCGTGGGCCCAAACGCCACCCGCCGATCGTTGGCAAATGTGGCTGGCTCCTGCCAGGAACCACTCCACTAGACCCAACGGAGAGTTGTACGGAGTACTGTAAGTTACTAAGAATACTTTCAGTTTGTCAAGGGGCATTTTCAGTAAGTTAAATAAGCTCTACAGTGCAAGGCGAAAAGCCGTCAGTTTATATTAGATCGTTTCATAATACAACCCTAATCTAGACAATCCATCCTTGTATATGAAATGAAATGAATCTGTTCTCGAGCTTTTCGCAGAGATCGGGAACCCCGATGAACCCTGCGCAATATCCCGCATCGTCTCCACTCCCTCCCCCCATAATGTCCAGTTCAAAACATTATTGTCGCAACCTTGAGCTTCTGATTGCATTTATTCACAAAACCGTTCACTTGAAGACTTCGAAAACCAACTCTCCGTTTCGGCCTCGCCAGTGGCTATTTCTTGAACGGTGATCAGGCGAGCTGTGTCCGCTGCCGCGCCAAAATTCGACGCAGTGCATACTGAATCTTCTGCAGCACTGATCGAGTCACCGTGGTCACCGTGGTCACCGTGGTCACCGTGGTCACCGTGGTCACCGTGGTCACCGTGGTCACCGTGGTCACCGTGGTCACCGTGGTCACCGTGGTCACCGTGGTCTCCGCATTGACATAATGATAAGTAAAAATGACAGTCTCGATGGTATATCAGCGATCCTGGGCCTCAGCCCTGAGCAATCCGGCAATATGCAGGGCCAGAGTGCGGTAACGATCACTCGGGTCGAGTTCTGAGCTGTTTTGGCATTGCATTCCGAGTACTCCGTAGATAATGCCAGAAATTGCCATTTTTTCACGTGGAAAGTCCTCTATCTGAGCGGTCTAGTTTTGAAATCTTGGTCCTCTTTTTTTTTCTTCTCTATGGCTGTCTTGTTGTTTGCTGTACTTCATCTTTGTCCTTGCAGATCAGTAGCATGCGCCAGTGATGTCCGCGAGATTGTAGGCATCATGTGGCCCCTCTAGAGACAAACGCCTTTGATTGTCTCTTTGTGGCCTTTCTCTTATCCTCCCTCTCTCTTTTCTCATCCCCACTTCTTATATCTATCGCCCCTCAATCCGTCATTATTGGACAGCTTGATATTATCTAGCGTCGAAGCGTGATACCTTCTTACCCTTTCGCTGGCATAAGTAATGCGTAGTACATCGTCCTCCTGGAGGAAGTGATGGGGATTGTGTGGCTTCGACCTCGGTCCCTGCATATGGGTGCAGATCTGTTGCTTTGTCTCTCTTGGATATCTCCATTTCCCTTTCCTTGCATATCGCCGGCCGACGGTTTCCTGTTGAAGAGTTGTCTCTCTGTTTTCCGGGGGAATATAAGGACCTTTCTGTTCCTAGATTGTGTTCTCTCCTTCTTCCTTTTCAGAGAACGCCAGATTGTCTTTTCTATCCCCAAGATTCCCCCATAGATCCTGTGCGCCAAGATTTGCTGGCTCGATCTAGGCCGCGTGTTTCTTAGGAAAAAACCGAGAAACAGAGAAAAATTGCCAAGCAAGATATCCGCTCTCAGAAGCTATTGCTTTGCACCTGAGAGGCTGGAAACTAACTGCCGATTCCAGCTGTCATCCTTCACTATAAGGAAAGCTCACTCAACAATACCTGCCAGTGGACGCCCTCTCTCCATGGCACTTTTTAACATGCCACAGCACTTGATCATGAGCTCAAACCATCTAAAAACATTATCAGGCCTGTAAATGCCTTACCGTTAGCCTCTATCAAGATAAGATTCTGGGCGGAGAATCCGACCGAGAAGTGCCCATTCTGCTCTACTTCCACCCAGGGATCACGCCCGCAACGTGTCCCACCGCGCGAAAGGGGACATCTGGGACTTGGAGTACTACTAGCCACCGGAGCCGAAGTCGTGGGACCATCTTCACAATCTCACGGGCCGGAATTTATGCCTTTGAAGAATTCACTGGAGGGATATTCCATCCCCTTGAGCTACGAGACAGGTCCCTGAAACAAGCAAGAGACGAAGCCTACGAGATGATTGTGATGCCTCGAGTGTTCCAGACTTGGACTCACAAAGGGCCCTTTTATCGTGAGTGTGCCTTGCGATAGGTACTTTGTCACTTTTTCTTTCCATGCACCTTGATGTCGGCTCATATTGACCAAACCGACCAAACTGCACACATGCTGACCAAACGACTGGTACAAAATTATATACCCTCCCTAGACACCTGAAATCAGATACCTGAAACCCCCGGTCTTACTTCGCTTCGCACGGCCTAAACAAGCGGATCAGTATTCATACGGACATTATAGGGCCTAGCCCCCAACGGGCGCGATGAAACGCGGTACGATTGAAACTGGGCAAATGGAGTATCTTTTACAACACCTTTGCTGCGTTCTGCTATGCTTTCATAGCTCGAAAACAAACGGTACACCCCTCGGATGATGAACTAATTCATCGTCGCCCGCAACGCCAAGTTGCCGACTTGCGGCTGACCGTTTGAGCACCTGTCGCATGGATTTTGGGAATACCAGACGGTCCGAGAGCTCTTACATATATATATTCCTCGGAAATTGTGGACGGTCGTCCAGAGCTCCATCTGGACATGACAAACCCACCCGCGCACTGCAGGCGGCGGACGATGAAGGCTGCACCCTTTTGGACCGAGTGATGCCGACTTCGAGGCCGAGGGTCCGTTGGGGCAAGAGGGGAACCGGCCCAGTCGGCTTCGTTGACAACACTGACTCGTCGGACTCGGCGAGTCCATCCACTCCCATCCCCTGGCCGGCCAACCACAAGTAGCGTTGATTGGCCTCAAAGCGGCAGCCAGATATGGATACCGACTTGCGCCCAAGTACGGGCGGAGACGGTCCAGGCTAAAGCCGAAACCGAGATTTGCCCAGGAAAGCCAGCCAGATGAATGGACGCTTGACCTTGTTTACCGAATGGCAAACTCTGTTCCGAAACTGAGGGAGACGAACCTGATCCCTTCACGATCCAGAGAGGAGTACTACTCCAAGCGCAGGGTTTCGCGGTATTGAATCATCTGGCGGCGTCTTACCCAGATTCTTGCCAGGAAATGTAATCCTGAAAGTGCCACAGCATGTGGTTATTCAGTACCAAGCGATTTCCTGATTGATAAACCCGTGTTCAACAGCCTTCATGCGGGAAAGGTTGAAAAAGTGGCAAAGATGGCCAGAATCAGGGTGAAGGCCGAAGAATCGCACTTTGAGTGAACTTGCGGCTATCAAAATTATGAACGTGATGATGAATGAGCCTTTCCCGGCAAAGCCAGAGATGACAGGAACATCCTGGGTCGTTTAGTTGACCCTGAGTTTGATAATTCGGGAGAGATACAGGCGATACCCCAAAGAGGTCCAAGAACAGCACCGTGATGTCTACGAATGATGATTGGTGGTTTCAAGCTTGAATTGAAGTACGAGCAACTCGCTCACTATTGTGCTCCCTGGTTTCCCACGGTGAGCCTACGAGACCCCTCAACAGCGAGACTGCTATCGAAGCTGAAGCTCTTAGTCAGTCAAAGCGGGAAGATTGGAAAAGAAGACATGACACCAACCCTCTTCCAAGCCCCGATCAAACATAAAGGTACTCGTCAACTCTGTTCATTCCCATATTCTCGAGCCCATCCTTCCACGCATTGCGCACACTCGAACCGGACTCGCTTTTCATCAACAACAACAACAACAACATCCTCATGTCTTGTCTTACTTCCACCACCATCGTACGCCAACCCTAGCACCCAACTGACGACGTAGAATCGAGTGCTGATACTCGAACTTCTAGTTCCAAAAGTCTTCCCATTGGGGTACGGCCAGTGGCAATCCTGGCCTCTCATCTCAGCGACCGCTGGCCGAGTGCCTCCGACAGAGGGCCCTCGCTACTGAAGAAGGCTCATTGATCAGTCCAGGACGTTAGGCCGGCGATGGTCCCGACCTTGGACCGGTTGTCACTGAGATCAACAGCTTCGTCAACAACATCTTGAATTTAATCCCGAAAGCACTACCTTCAGCTTGTGGTGGATGTTGATCTAATCCAAGCCACACGAGCTATCGCCGTCTCCCAGGACATTCCCGTCATGGTAAACCTTTTGGCTGGGTCAGCAAATTGGCATTCTGTTTTTCGAGGTGGTTCATACCTCTTAAGAGTCTATTTCATGATTCGGGAAGGCCAGCATGATAGAATTGAGCATGCACGATATTGCGTGAACTCCCGGTGTGCCAACACACACAAGTCATCTGTAAAAGGACAGAAATGCCTGAGTGGTGCATCCTACACCAGAAACCAGCAAGCATTGCTGCCACTTTATCCTTAGCGTGCGTCCTTAGCCTTGACTAGCTCCACTCCACCGGCTGCTGATGCCACGAGGCCATCTCACCATGTGAAGGAGCGATTTGGAAGCCCAAAGGAAAATCCAGGCTGGGTTTTCTTCTAACTCCGCCTGCTCATTGTGCGGTCTCTGTCCCGAGATTACAAAGAGAGCTGTTGATCTAGCGAGGCGTCGGTTCATGTGTGCAGTCTCTGGTCAACACTTCTGCTTAGCTTAAAAAGTGGCCAACAGGTCGAGTGTGACCAATCTGGGGAAAGAACAGCTGAGATCAAGCTATGTCAAGAGTCTACACGCAAGTCCCCCTAAACTTGAAAATGAATTATCTCCACCATCGGGAGTCGAACCCTTAACCTTCAGTTCACTATACAAACGAAAATCGATGCTCTGACGATGCTCCATTTCCAGCCCGCGATGCTCAAGATTCGATGTTAGTTCCACGGCTAAAATTCAATACACTCCTATAAGCGCTAGTTAACTCGAAAAATTTCTAGAAAATAACAAAAATACTCTCTTAATATTACTCGTTATCCTAGTATCAAAATTATATCAAAAAATCTGCGAAAGGTAAAAATCTTGTGTGGTCAACCACGGGGTATAAACAAAAATAAGTCCCCAGGCACCGCCACCTGAGCGAGATCCACACAAGTTTCATCCCTCCGCCTCAGACAGCCGGCCTCAGTGAGCTGAAACCTGGATGGCCATATTGGGTCTCTTGACCACTAGGCCATCGCACCCGGGTACTCAATTGGAGCCTTTTTTAAATGATAACCCTTCCGCGCTGCACCCTCTAGTTTCTTTTTCACTACGCAATTCTCAACAATATCAGGAGTCGTCCCGCCAGTTATTCCTAACCCTGCGTTAAAGCTGGGCAAATGCTTGTCAGTCCAGTGCCTGAACTTGCCGGGCTATATTTACGCCATTACAAATATTGTGTCGCATATCTATGCACGTACTTCTATAGGGCGCGTTTCAATACACAAGATGATCCCCAAGAAGTTCGATTCCATTGAAACAAACCGTCTCTGCTCGCACCTTGTTGCCAAGTATATATGACCTGAACATTGGACAGTGCTGAATTGACGATGGATAAGATCCATAACGGAATGCTCGATATCACCGGATTATTGGCCGGTTTAATGTCTGAGAAAGGCTCGTCAGCGTGCAGTGTTGTGTGTGCATCGCCATGATTCTAATCTTCGGATGTAAAGTTATCTTACAATCTTATCTCCGGCCTAACCCTACAGTCTAGCCACTACAGTATGACGTGAGCGAATCAAGGGGCGGAAGCCCCGAACTCAATCGTGCGGGGAAAGCGCTTGGACACGAAGTGTGTCTCCAAAACTCTTTCCTCAACACGCACATGATCAGCAAAGAATCTCTTCCTGGTCTTCCATGCATGGCACAGAACTCGCGTGATGCCCCGGAAAGCCCACACCAAATCTCGGTACGGCTGCGATCACTGTCGACGCCGACGCGTCAAATGTGACGAGCAAGGGCCACCATGCACGAATTGCATCATGCGCCAGCTGGAGGGTTGCACCTACTCCCGGGTTCTGCCCGCATACCTGCTCGATAATATGCGGCGATCCAGTCAGGGTGCCAATTCCGTCAAGACGAGCCCTGTCAGTCCTGCGCCTCTTGGGCCGCATGGTACTGCAGCGAGCTCTCCGCTGCCGCCGCCTGGCGTGGATGAGCTGGAGTTAATGCATCAGTTTGCGACGGAGACGTATCTGAGTCTGTGTGTTAGTGAATCCGAGAAAGTGACGTGGCAAAAGCTTGTCCCGAAACTGGCGTTGAAACATCGGTATTTGATGCATGGGATTCTGTCGCTGGCGTCGTTGCATATTGCGACGACGCTGGATCCCTCGCAAGCGCGTCGTTACGTTGATACGGGCCTTGAGTACCACAGCATGAGCCTTGAGCCGTTTCGGATGGCAATTGACAACCTGACACCGGAGAATTGCGACGCGGTCTTTGCGGAATCAGTCGTCACCACGGCAATTAGTCTGGCATTGACGCAGTCGACTGCCACCCCCGGCAATGAGGGGAGAATGACCGAGAATATGGTGACGGCGTTCGAGCTTCTGCAGGGCGTCAAGAAGATCTTGACTATCGGACGATCCTGGATCCGTTTAGAACTTTTCTCAAAGGGCGACTTTTGGAAAGACACTTCTGCTGAGCTCGACGAAGACACCCAGTCCGCGCTCGATCAGCTCGCTTATGTGAATGACCAGATCGGGTCTAATGGAGATCAAATTCAACACGGGATAAATCGAGACGTGATCAACCATCTCAGACACTGCTTCATGAAGTTCTCGTGTTCCTCCGATCCTGCCCCGGTACTTGCATGGCTTGGTGCTGTAGATACTGGCTTCGTACATGGCATTCGAAGGAGGTCACCGTTTGAGCTTCTGATACTCGCGTATTGGGGTGTTCTCCTTGCGGAGCTGGATGGACAGCGCTGGTGGGCTCGCAATGCGGGCAAGGCGCTAGTTTCCGAGATCCTGGGTGGGCTGGAGGCAGAAGATCTCCTGTGGGAGAGTTGTTTGGGATGGGTTCGTCGGAAAACAGGATTACACAGTACCCATGGAAATGGTGTCTATAATATTGAGAAACTGAGCTACAATTGACACTTGAGAACTACTAATCACCCAATGGCTTGAACCATGGTTTAATGGGCTACTGCTAAATGTTCCCTTTTGTCAACAGAATTGTCTATTTTACTTGTAGACACAGGTATTTGCTCCAATCACACCAGCCTGACAACAGCGCGTGATTGATACGACCAGATACCACCCAAGTATGTCCACAAGAATGGCCACAAAATTTCTGTTCAATGTGTGGGAAATCGGAGTCAATCGGACAAAACAGATCATCCTCACGATTTGGTCACAATATCGCACTGTGTTTCTTTAATCCTGACACAGAAGCAGACACGATATCACACCACATCGCGGCACATATCCACCTTGTCAACGATGGATTGGAACTCCTCACTGTGATCCTTCAGAAAATCAGCAGCGATGCAGAGGTCCTGAGCGGATTCGATGAGTTCCTCAGCCAACTCACGGCTTATGTTTTGTGTTTCCATGATGTCCTCCACCTTGGCATGAGCGAAACTAATGCCTCTCTGGACAGCATACATGGCAACGGCGAAGTCCGCTGCAAACGACGCTCGCCGGACAGCCTGACGAAGGTCATCGCAAGGATCCGGAATACATTCGCCGAATTCCTCCCAGTCTTTGACCAAGTCTTTCCAGTTGGGGACGAGGCGATTCCGTGCACGGCGGGACATGACAAATTTGTCGCCGCAGTTTCCTCTCAGTGCGATCCAGGCGTACGCGTCATTGAGCTGGCCTTTGCGAGGGCCGGTGAGATAGAAAACCTGTGGCAGCTCCAGCATGGCGTTCTGGTCATTCTCCTCGCCGATGCGGGTGATTGTCTCTATGGTGGCCTGGGTCAGCTGAATGTCAGGTCCGTCGAGAGAGGGGATCGGCTGGTCATATTCGTTGATGTAGCCGACGGTGGGCACGTTCTCGATGACTTGCTCGAGGGGGATTTCATTTGACAACCAGTAACCAGAGGGGATTCGAGTGCGATAGCGCTTTGAGTAATACTCGTCTGGATATCCGAGGTTCATGCAGTGTGCGAATTGATCCTCTAACGGAGTTGGCTCAGCTTTGAAGCTGGAGGCCGCGGGATTCTCCACGATCTCGACGGGACTGCCAGACTGCTTTGGCGAACTTGAAGCCGCAGACACGACGCCGGGGCGACGGTATCTAGTTCGCGAGAGGCGGAGACTGGGTCCTGAATTTCTGCTCGAGCTTGTGCTTGTGCTCGTATTCGAGCTCGTGCTGGGGCAGGGGCTAGCCTGCCGGCTAGTCCACACCCCCATCTTGGGCGTTGTAGATTTTGGACTGATGTCAGGGTTGATCTTTGGTCTTGTCTGTGGGATAGACTTTGCGGTGGCCTTCGTGGTGGACTTCAAAGTAATATGTGAGACGAGACGCGACAGGCTCACCAGGTGAATGAGATGAGATCACGCTCTACCATTGCGCATCGATGGTTTGAGTGGATTCTCCACGACAACCGCTTGAGAACGTAGGAAACAAGGCTAATGCTGAGAAGAGAAGGCGCGCGGTGGTCCGAAGGGAGAGAAGGCAAACAAACAATAACAAAGTGAGCCAGAGATACAGTACATTTGTTTCTATATAGCAAATAGAAATCTCGGCATTATTTGCAATGTGTTTGCTGAAAGGCATTCATATATCTATTTTCTTTCACAGCACACATTGTCTTCAACACTTACATCTTCACGCTCCCTACACCTACCATCGCCTCCTATTGCTTCTCTAAAACATCGTCTCCCTGGAGAGAATGGTTCCATTATCCGATACACCTAACGTACTCGGACGTGGGAGCTCGCTTCCCTGGATGCCTGAGTCTACTGACTTGATGGAGAGTGTCGACTCTGCCTCATCCAAGGACGTGAGTGCCTCTGAATGCCCGATGGACCAGGACTCACCTACCTCTGGCCCACCCACTCCCGAGTCTAGGCCTACCGATACCCAAGCCTCACTCCTCCAGATGGCCTCTGGCAGCAAAAAGGGCCCAAAAATCTGTGCTGGAGTGTGGCTTGCCGCGGGAATTCCCCGGCAGTACTTGATAAATGGCATTCCCATCGCCGGAGTCATCAACGAGCATGGTGTGCCTCGTCCTCCACTGCGGGGACCAGGTATTTGGCCCACCGAAGAGACCATCGAAGAGGTGACCAGAATGGCGGAAGTGAATGACTGGTCCGCGATACAAGAAACCAAATCGGTCTTTCACCTCGCTGGCCCACAGAAGGGTATGCTACGTGATGCATACGTTTGGATTGCCCTCCGAACAGATGTTGGTGGGAGTTTTGCCTTGTCCAAGTCTGCGAGAAATCGCCTCGTTCCCAGATGGCGTGAGTTTGTGGAAGCATCCCCCAACGGTCTTCTCCCGCCGACCTTTGACCTGCGACAGGGCAGAAGTGCGGCGGCTTCTTCCAGTGACACGCAGGTGGACAGACAAGACATTCTTCAGCGTCTTGATGAACTGAATTCTGCCATAATATGTCTTTCGCAGCGAGTCAAGTGCCAAGCTGCAGCTATTAAGCAGCTCACTGACAGTATTGCTGCAGAGGCGGTCATCAATCAACAGGTGGTGACAGGGCATCAGCAAGTTGAGCACGCCTTGCAGGGACCATATGGACGATGCAGGCAGCAGTAGTGGATTGCAGGTCTAGATTGCGCTTCATCGCCCATGCAACACTGGGAAGTGGTTGTCATTAAATTGTGTTTGTCAGACCGTCGATGGGTATGCTCGAAGTATGAGAAAGCAATACGACTAGGGTGTATGTACCTTGAGTTTCCAACTCCATATGTGTCTTTATTCAAATTATTCATACACAATCAAACCCCATCCTGATTTGGTTGTAATGAGTTAGACTTTTGATGGTATCAATTCGGAATTGGTTCGGAGTACTTCAAACAAATGCAAGCAAATTACTTGAGCGCTCAAGATCTGCAGCAATCTGCCTCTGGTTTGGCCCCTCCTTTTGCCACCACTTACCGTTGAGGTTTTGCAATGACTCCTGTTCAGAAAACACAATCCATTACTCTCGGCATCCTTATCGCCATTCTTTCCAGGAGTTACAAATCTGTCGAACTGCGATCGGCAACAGCCACGGGAACTAAACGGTGCTAAGCCCGTTTGGTTCCTCGTCGTCCCTTCTGCCGTGCCTCGAATCTCTACAACGGCCTCAGATTATCCATCCAGACCTTTGATCAAAGAAGAGGAGACATAGCAAAAGAAAAATGATCTCCTATCGTCCTGCGAGGCTAGAAGATCTGGCCCAAATCTGCGCCATCAATGCCCACTACATCCTTAACACTTCGCTCACATTCGTGCAAACCCCGCCAGCCCGTGAGTCATACATCACCAAACTGAACGATCTTGCGACTCGAGGCCTTCCATACATCGTTGCGGTGGATGAAAGTCAACAAGGAGATGACGGAATACCTCTTGTCCTTGGTTATGCGTCACTTTCTCCATTCCGCCCACAGGTCTCTTATGCTCCCACAGTTGAGCTGACTCTGTTCATCCACCCGGAGCATCAAAGCCGTGCGATAGGGTCTAGTCTCCTGGCAAACTTGCTTGAGCGTATCCGGGAAGGACAAGTATGGCACTGCTGTGAAGAAGTGGGCGATTCAGGACTCTCAACTGAGTCTAGTGGCGCGACTCGGGTCAGGAACGTGATTGCCGTCATGGCTGTCGATCCTGAGGGCAAAGAACAAGGCGAAGCTTTGAGGAAGTGGTATCTGAAACGAGGATTTGAAGAATGTGGTCGGTTGAAGAAGGTCGGCTTCAAGAGAGGGCACTGGTAAGCGCCCAAAGTTGAATTAAATCGAAATTTGCAAGCATGCAGGTGATGTGAAGCTGACACTGTGAACTAGGATCGACACTGTTTGGCTCCAATATTCCGTGCATGAGTAGATTACATTTTTCCAATCATGGTCCTACGATGAGCAAATATAAGTACCACTTATGTATCTTCCCGACACTCAGTGTCCTAATTTCAACATCCCTGGGCTGTCACTCGAATTCTTTGCGTGCCAAAACCTAGTTGTCGAAGCACCACAGTCAGCCTCAACAATGACGAAGCTATACTCCCTCCACCGACCCCCGGTCATTCTCCGTAAAAATTTCCTGCAGAGGGAGATCCAAGGAGAAATCCATTCCAATAATTTCAATTTTGGGGCTGGAAAATTGATCGGCCACTTGCGGGTAAGTTTCAGGATAGCTGTCACTTCGTGGGGGGTTGGTTAATCGAAGAGCAATGTATATTCAACCCGAATCGAACAGCGCTGACTCCAGAAGCTGTCAGAGTCCAAGCCTCTATTAACATTCCCTTGAGAGGCAATTGGAGAGGCAGATCACTCGCGAAATTGGCAATGGTTGAGCTTGATACGGATCTATCTTCCGGGCAATTTTCTAATAAAGGAAGATCGACTATCACCGTTCTGAGCCACACCTACCAATCCGGGGGATGCCTCATCCGATAGCGACGCAATCGGCTCGCATCACGTGGCTTAGCTCGGCTACGAATTGTTGGCTTCGATTCGACAAAATCACTTTCAAAAGGCATTTAGCAGAGCATTCGACTGGCCATTTCAAGACGACATTTCAATCGCAGTACAATTTGCAGCCCCGCAAACTCGCCATGGCCCAAGCTCCGCAGGGTCAAGCCGATGCCTTGTCCGAAGGCAGGCGTATCTACCTGGGTCTGACCATCGTTACCGATCGTGCTACTCTCAACGAAAGGGTCACCAGCTAACTCTCATTCAATCTTAGGCAATCTGCCGTACAGAGCCAACCCCTATGACATAGAGCACCTCCTCGCCGCCAATGGCTTCGAGCAAATAGAAAGCGTCCATATCTCGGTGGATCCCGTGAGCGCCCGAAACCCAGGCTACTGCTTCGTCGACTTTCCCGACAAGGCCACTGCCGACCGTGCACTTGCCTCATTAAGTGCAGAAATCGACGGACGCTATGTTAAGGTCGGGCCATGCGAGCCCAAGAAACAGAGCAATCGCCGCTTCAATGACGAGTCCGACACTGCCTTCCAGCGATGGGGGGACTGGAACTCCCGATCCCGCAATTACGATAATGATACCGGCAGCCGCACACACTCCCAAGGTATCGAACAGGGTCCCGCCGGGGCTTTGAACCATTTCGATTCCATGGTCGAAGACCAGAAAGGGCGGAGGATGTTTGTCGGTGGTCTGCCGAAGATGATCAACCAGGCCCAACATAACAGCGAAATCGCGGAACTCTTCGCCGCCGTTGGCTTTACCCCGTGCGTGGGGTCCTTTCCGTTCCATGCTGTGAAGAATCTCGTCTAACAGAACCGTGTTCTAGGGTCGCCATTGGAAAACGTATCACCCCGGCCGAGCACACGAGAACATTACCTGGTAATCAACACTATTGCTTCGTTGATTTCGAGACCAAGGACGAAATGGATGCCGCGCTGAAGGCGCTCAGAGGCAGGCTGTTCATGGGAGAGAAGTTGAAGCTCGCGCCGGCGAGAGAAGCGGGACCAGCGCTAAAGGATCGCCGTTTGAATCTCGGAGGCAGTCGTGGCGAGTCTGGGAGAGCTAATTCTCGTCAGGAGATCTCTTATGCTGACTATGTGGCGGGATCAAGGGCGGCTCAATCTAATGACTGGCGTAGGAGAGATACTTGATGGCTGTACTGTTATATTGTTTTTTTTTTTGGTAAGATATTGCGCTGGGCTGTCTTGGTGTTGACGGGTTCGGCAGTGTTTCGAGGGCTCTGTGTCTAATGTTGACACTGGGGCCAATTGTTGGGTGGCTCTGACAATCAATTGGTCTGGATCCTCTAAATAGATGCTTTGGGTGATACGCTACCATCCTGATCAAGATTTCCACAAAGCCATTCTCCGATACTGATATGAAGATGTTCTACCTTCGTACGTCCTCGCCCATCTCACTCAGTAGTAGTACACAACTGATCCACTCCATGGAAATCTTCGACGTGAAGCAAATATTTTAGGAAGCTCAACAGCATCGCTAACTAGTTAATCGATCTGAGCTCTGATGGGCTGAGGAACATAAAGTAACTAACCTGGCTAGAGCATGGCAGTGGTCAGCACTAGGCTGCGAGTGGAAAGCCCATTGTTCAACTCGAAGGGTATCAGCCAATTAGCTGAGTCGTACATGATTGGAGCCAAAATAACCCGAATCATTGGGAATTTGGAATGACTTCGACTAGAACCGGGTAAATTGTAGAAAGTGTCACCTTCACTTCTGGCGGGATGGCATCAGATTGACACTGCGTTGTACCAACCTCCACTACGGACAGAGCGGCAGTATACCAGGCGACCATTTTCCGAAGCGTTGCTTCGTCGTACGCGGGCTGTATGTGGACTCTTCGTCGTCAAGCGGTATTTCTTGTCTTCTGGGAGAAAGCGATGAATTAGTCTAAACTAGTCGATCTCGCGGAAAGGAACCCGGGGTCTCCGCCACGTCGTCTACCTAGATCTCTAGTCGCGGGACAAGAGAAGGGGTCAAAGCGAACCTAGTCGTGGAAGGAAGGATAAATGTACTTGAGTAGAATCGTATCGCGTGATTGGCCCGCAATCCAGGGTCCGAAGCTTCCTGTAAATTGGATGGAGTAACTTCAGTATGAGCCTATCCTATCTAATTTGTTCAAGAGTAATCGTCGTTCCACACTGCGGTGAGGGAATTGCACATGTGAGTGTGCTCACTGCCGATGAGATGCACTGGGGCTAGGGCCATCCTGTAAGGCATCCCGCTAGAACAAGCGCTTTACCAATTGACAAGATCATTGGTGGGACGATTCTGGAGGACTTCGAGTGCTGCAGACATAGCCCTCTTGGGGTCCGATTCCACGCTGATAATCGATGACCAAAGTATCATATCATGTAAGATAAACGGCGGCAGTGCAATTCAAGGAAGGTGGGAATGCACGCGACACCGTTTTGAACGCATCTTACATTACATTGACCCGCTCTCTTCAATGACATTTGGCGATAGACCAGGAAGTTGGGGCCAGTTCGTAGACAAGCCAAGAATGAAGTTTTCAATCCTCGGGCTCAAACGACGTGCGACCAGCTTCCATTGTGGATTCTGGAAGCCCGCTCGATCGACCAGATTTGCTTGGCTTAGGGGGTTCGTCCGGATTGCTAGCTAATTTCAGATACAGGGCGTCAATTTTGGACCCATTGTGAAACAGAACATGTTCCCCACATAGCCTGTGCAAGAGAAGAGATCTTCAATGGGTTCTTGGGGTTCAGTTACATCGCTAATATCGCACAGTAGTGACAGTACGGGTTCTTCCTGCTTGCCTCGGTCGGACATGTTCAACTTCGCCCCTGGAGCCAACGCCCAACGCACTGGCATAGCCATGCATTGCAACGCCAAGATGTTTCTCCAGTCTCCACCGGGTTGCAGGGTCCTCTTTCTGTTTCTTGCTGTATGGCAATTAAGCCTTGTGAGCCAAGATTCTACAACAGGAGAAACCCGTCATCTCAGCATAGACCAGCAGCTTCAAGATGTGCGACCAGACTTGAATCGTTGAATCATGAACTTCTACACTCTTCGCCCCAGACGCCAAGCTGGGGGCGCCTTTTAATGTCTTCTATTCAGAATTTCAGGGACCACAACCTTTTCCTCGGGGCCGCCGGAAGGAGGGACGATGCGCCCGGCGAGGACGCGTTCCGTGGTCCGGAGGACATATGTAGTGCATAGCCCTGTGTATAGTGTATACTGATAGTGTATACACTGCATCAGCCATCAATGTATCGTGACTGCTACCGACTGGAGCAAAAAATGGCAGCCCATTTCAGCCCCAAGACCCCTGGACTCCTGGACTCCTGGACCGAGGGCGGAGGACAGACTCTTCTTCTACGGAGACATAACCGAGACTAACTACAAAAGAGGCAGGCGGTGTTCTGCCCCACTCGCTACTCGCACTTCCCCTATGAGCCGCAGCGCCCCCTTTTCAGCAGCTGCTCGTGTGCCCAATTGGCAATTGTGAATTGGGGGGCACTCGTATTCTCATAATTCTGGGCTATCGATACAGTGCGCCACTGCGAGGGAAATTATCCATCCCCTAGATCCACCGTTGCGAGCCCAGAAAGGACCTGCCTCACGTGAGATCGGTCAATCAAGAATGCTGGAAGGCCAGATATCCGACCATTGCGGGCTATGCAGTCGTGCAGTAGTGGTCTAACTAGCCACTGTGACATTGTCACGAACTCACCACCAGCAGTGCCAGGCTGCCAGCACAGTCACACAACCAGGCCCAAGGGAAAATAGACTCACGTCAGACTTTGGACCCTTTCGTGAATTCCTTGGACCCTGCATATTACGATGGCGAGGGAACGTGTGAATATGACGCGGGTTTTGACCTGTAGGATTGAGGGGGATGGACGGTCCAACCGTCGGATAATCCAACCATCCAACATGATTGCCACGTTGGAGTAACTTTGTCCCAGTTACAACTTACAAGGGAAAAAAAAAGGCCCAGGTGAGACTGGCTTGTGGGGAAGACCCTCGCACGGAGGCTTCGGGCCAGTGACAGCATCCGAAGCGTCTCACACGAAGAGTTGCCTATTCCGCGCAGGCCAATAAGCTTGTCAGGGACACCCGCTACACCCAATAAAAAGTTCCATCCGCCGTGCCAGAAGGAGGTTAGGTAAGAAGAACAAGGCTTGGAAGTTGGTGGTGCCCTTAGGAAGTTAGTACCCCCCCCCCCACAGCCTCGTTTGGGCAAAAGACCGCATGACCCAGTTATTATTATTGACCCGACCCTGGGGCCTGAAGGCTAAGCTGCGCTGGATGAAACCCTGGACGACGGAGTGGACTGACTCAAGCGGACTGGGGCCCTCGTTGCTCCACAAAGCAAAATTGCCCATACACCTGTCGCAAATTGGGGGCTTGGAGGCTTTTGGGCGGAGGCGACTGGTCCTGCGCTCTTTTTTCCCCCACGTTCTGTTTCTATTTATTATTACCACACGGCCACTGTCAAGCCGGACTCTCCGAGGGAGATTTTCGTTTCTTGCTTGTCTGTTAATTTTTTGGTTGATGATTGTCGCTCGTTTAGCAGCTGCTTAGCTGTATAGCACATACTCGCACACTCGCACATACACACCCAACCCAGAGAGCCAGTTGTATGGCATACCCTATGTCGGCCTGATTAGAAAATCCTCGCCAATATGTTGCGTCAATCCAACTCGCCCGCGCTTGGCGGTCCGGCCGTGATGTTAGGCCGTTACGGAGGTCATCAACGCAGAGCCTATCTCAGCTATTTCTGCTGCGCTCTCCCAGCGCGTGCCTGCACAGCAGCCTTTACTTGGGAATCATCGAAGAAATTCTGGTACAGCTTGCTGACCGTCTCGACATTCTGCGCCAAAGTCCTTCATATCTACGCTCACGGCGACTCTATCAAGACGAAACATCTATTCCTATGGGGGCCTACCTTTTTCGTTCAGGACGCTATTTTCCTTTTGATTGTATATTCGCTCACCCGCAACTTTCAACGACAATGGCTGCGCTATGCGGCCTCAACGGCAGTCATTCTGGGGACGTAAGTAAAAGTGTACTGGGAGACCTGACTTGTATGGGCTGCTGACCCGGCAATTTCTATAGATTAATCCTCTCCACGATGGCCGCCGCTAATACCTCTTTCTACTTCACTACCGGCGCCGAAATTCATTGGCGACAAGCAGGCGGCTTCAACCGCGACCCGGCTTCGATCAACACGCTGCTTACCGGATTGACTGGCCTAGTCATTGTCGAGGTCCTCTATATCGTTGCGGCGGGCTTAACGACACCATGGATTTATAACGGCGTGGAAGCAATGATCTCGATTTGGGGCTCAGTGCTTAAGGCCTTGTTCAAGCCCGTCAAGGCCATGTTCAGGCCACTTAAACCGTATGCGACAGCTGGTTTCAACCACGTTCTGACCCGACTGGGCAAAGGCCGAGATGTCTTTGAGCGTATGAAGATCTACGAGCCAGTGCCGTTGAGCGACTACGATGAGGAGGAGGACAAAGCCACGCCTAGCGGTGCGCCCCTGCTTGACCACCCACAGGAATTTGAGAACCGACGCTGGAATATGCACTGGGCAAAGAGCGGTGACTGGAAGCGCGATATTGACTGGAAACTCTGGTTGAAGCGCGCGCTGGTGGTTTTCCCGACTGCCTATATTTTCTTCGTGCGCCTGCTCCGCCCCTCGATTTCTTCCTATTGGTTCCTCTCTCAGACCGTCATTATCACCCCGTTTGCGGGCGTCGACTCGGAAAGCAAGCTCGCCCATATGTTCAAGGACCGCACTTTGGATGGGAAGACGACTGCTCTCACTGCGGTCCCGCAGTTCGACTGGCTGCCTAAGGGCAAGTTCCCCGGTTTCCGAGACTGGGAGGATCGATCTCGCTACTCTCACTATAACTCGTCGGAGGACCCGCTACATATCTCCAACCTGGGCCAGGAGATTCTGATGCCTATCAAAACTGCTCTCGACAGGGGTGATGTTAAGATCAAGCATATCTTCCTCTTCAAGATGGAGAGCACTCGCTATGATGTTTTCCCCCTGCGTAACAACACCTACCTATGGGATCGGATTCAGAAGTCTTACAAGGATCAGAAGGTTCCTAAGGATGTACAGGATCGCCTTGTTAATCTGACCCGCACCGCCGAACGGATCACTGGATCAGCTTCCGGATTCCACAGAAACGAGACAATCAAGCCTTATGGAGGTATCAACTTGCATAACTCTTACACTGGCGGAACTTTCACCCTCAAGAGTATCGAGGCAACAACTTGTGGAGTCGAGCCTCTGGTCGTCGACTTCAACCACGAGTACGAGCACCATATCTACCAACCTTGCATACCTCACATCCTCGATATGTTGAGTGCGACGACGAACAACAGCAAGAGCGATGACTTCACCGACTGGCCGTGGCGCCCTGCCTTTATGCAGTCTATCACCGATACCTATGATCACCAGGATCGTCTCACCCCGGCCCTTGGCTTCAAGCCTGAGAATATTGTCACTGTGGAGACTATCGACGAGGAGCGTGCCAACGACACCTCTTGGACTGCAGAAAAGTTCAACTTCTGGGGCTACCCTGACTCTTCGCTTGGAGTGTACTTCCGCGAGGCGATTGAAAAAGCTGAGCGCGACCATGAGCGACTCTTCTTGACGCACCTTACTGGCATCACTCATCACCCCTGGGATACGCCGAATGGAACGTACGATGAGCTTATCGGGACGCAAACGAATGCCTTTGGTGGGAAGAACGACGGTCTAAACCGGTATCTCAACACTATCGGTGTCAATGATCGCTGGTATGAGGAATTCTTGAATATCTTGGAGGAGACTGGCGTTGCCAACGAGACTCTCATCGTTATGACTGGGGATCAGTAAGTCGCCTCGTTCACAAAAGTCACTAAACATACTAACCATTAACCTAGCGGTCTTTCCCTTCCTGAGGATGGCAACGTCACTCCCTATGATAACCCTCTAGAGACCAACTTCCACGTCCCTCTCATCTTTGTACGTCCTTCCAAGCCACGCATATCTAATTAGTACTAACAATCCATTCCCAGGCCAACCCTCGCCTCCCAACCATCCAACTTAACGCCTCCGTCTCCTCGGTACAAATCCTCCCCACAATCCTCGACCTTCTCAAAAACTCCGGCTCCCTCGATAAATACAGCACCCGCGCCGTTAGCGACCTCCTCCCCCTGTACGAGGGCCAATCCATCCTCCGCCCAATCATCACCCACAACGACAAAACATCCTACTACCAATTCACCGTCATGAACACCGGCGGCTCGATGGTCGCCATGCGCTCCGCCGACGCTCCCTACCGTCTAATCGTCCCTCTAGTCCCCGAAGTCGAATTCCGCTTCACCGACCTCAGCAGAGACCATCTGGAAGAAAAGCCCGTCAAAGCATTTGACTTCAAGCCCTTCAAAAAGGCCGTCAGTGAAGAATATGGCGAACAGGCTGCTAAGTGGGTGCACGATGCCGCCCGCGCTGCTCAGTGGTGGGTTACTGATAACTGGAACCGCTATGAGTATAACCCGCGGGCGCCAAAGAAGCCTCATCAGTCTTGGCCCAGCTCTCACAAGGAGGGTTGAGCGGGCGTATACTTCCCCGACGATACACCGTTGGGAATTTTGACAATCGGCACTACTTTTTTTCTCCTACATATATACCATTTTTGTATGATTTATGGATTCTCGGAGAATTTCGAGAGTTCTGAACAGCATGGCGCACGGCACATCGGCAATTCTTCTTTTTTTTTCCCTGTGTATATATTTCTCCACTACGGATTGCATATTGGAGGACTCAATAGTTACTAATGATCATATTGAAATCATGAGTGACTACTATCTCTACAAATCTGCTCTTGCCAGCAATGGGGTGACACCCCCTTGCAGGTCAACCGCAGATCTTATATTGCAATTATTGGCTGCGATCTAAACTTGTCAGCTCAAGCTCGCCACGATTGCCCACACTAGTCTCGCGATCGCAAACCCACAAAATAAGCCAACCCAGGGAATTCCCGCCCTGATTCGGTAATTTCAAGCACGATGGTCCGTGAATCACCTGTATCAGCATGAAAATCAGACCCAGCTACAGCCTGCATGCATCTCCCAAAGGAGTCCCCGCCTAGCCCTGATCAGGCTGATTGGTGATCATCGTTCATGCAACTACAGCACTTTCCCCCATATACCCCGCCAATCTCTCTGCCACTCTTCTTTCGATCTTCCGCGCCTCCCAGGCTTTTGCTTCTACAGTATCGAGCCTTCGACTAAATCATGGAGGATACACGACGGATAGAGTGGCTTTATAATTTTCGTTCCTCGGAGACGTTCATTGTGATTGTGGTGTCAATCGCTATTTTCACTGTCAGTGCTTCTGTCCACAGTGTTTTACTGTCGCTAATCTTTCGGGCTAGGATTGTTTCATCTATGGCATAGTCTGTTACTCAGAGCCTCCGAGATTATCAGGTCACCCCCTAATACTCACCAACTCGCACAGATCGTGCCAATTGTCCCAATTGCACTAGTCAAGCGTGCCGGTGCGCGCGAGGAAGAAGGTGCTTCTCTTCTAGAGTCCCATGGAAATGTCAATCTGCTCATCGCTCACAATAAATCACAGCTCAATCTTGGGTCTCAATACTACTAGCCGTCTACGGCGCCACCCTTCTCGTGGGATCGCGTGCGTTTCCAAATTCCCAAGCATACCCCATCCTGCCGTGCAACCCGCTAACCACTCCCCCGGCAGCACTATTCGGCTACTTCGCCGACCACTGTCGCCTGCGCAGACTCCCCTTCATCACCGGCCTGATCGCGCTAGCAACTTCCACATTGCTGTTCGTTATTGCCCGATCTTTACCAGTGCTTATCATCGCCAGGGGTCTGCAGGGGCTCTCCGCCGCCGCGGTGTGGGTAGTCGGCCTCGCTATCATCGCGGATAATGTGCCACCGGATCGGGTTGCCGAGGCTATGGGTCAAACGTCGATTGCGTTGACGTGGGGAGCCCTCTTGGGGCCGATGATTGGGGGTGTTATGTATGAGAAGTTGGGGTTTTATGGGACGTTTGCGATTCCGGGAGGGTTGATTGTTGTGGATGTTGTGTTGCGAGTTGCGATGATTGAGGAGTCGGGTAAGAGAGCTACAGGTCATTATCAATGGTATGCTCTAGTGAGTCTAACACATTGTCTAGGTACTATCCAACCCGACAAGGCAGGTCTCCAGACAGCAGGCGATGGGTATCCGAGTCATGCGTACGGCACGTTCGTCCGCCAGGATGACGAGTACTCGGGATATTTCTCCTCTGGCGAGGATACGGCCAGCGAGGCGGGCCCTCGAATTCGGGCTTCGAATCCTTGCTTCGACCATCCTCGCTTGAATTATGAGAAACGAGCTACCGTGTTCGACCTCCTCCGCACCCCGCGTCTGCCTCTTGCCCTGATCGCGACAGTCATGCTGGCGATTATACTCTCCGCGTTGGAAACTGTATGTAGTCCTCACTCGATCATTGCAACAGTTGAAGCACTGCAAATGCTAACCAGATTGCCTGCAGACACTCCCCCTCTTCGTCATGCAAACATTCATCTGGTCCTCCACCGGCGCAGGCCTAATCTTCGCAACAACCGCCCTCCCCAGCTTCCTAGGCGTCCACGTCGGCAAAATAATCACACGCACCGGCGCCCGCACCCCAGCCGTTTTTGCATTCTCCCTCGCAGCACTATCCTGGATAAGCATGCGCTTTGTGAAAAACAACACCCCCACCGATATAGCTCTACTGGTCATCCTGCTCCTTTTACAGGGCGTCTCGATTGTGTTCGTCGAGATTGCCGCCATGACGGAGGTCTCCCAGGTTGTTGGCGACTACGAGGCGGCATTTCCGGGGGCGTTTGGGGATAAGAGTCCCCTTGCGCAGGCTTACGCGTTGTTTAATATGGCTTTTGCGGGGGGTCAGCTGCTGGGGCCTATTCTGGCTGGTGGGGTGAGGGTTTGGGCGGGATGGGGGAGTATGACGCTTATTTTGGGGGTGGTGTGTGGGCTTACGGCCGTGGTGATGGGGTTGTATAGCGGTGCGCCGGTGAGGGAGGTGGATGTTGGGTGGGAGGATGGAGCTTGAGGGTAGATCTGGAAGTTGGATTTTCGAGGAATTCACTGGAAATCGCGGATTTTAGTTTTGATACAACATAGAGATCATAATACTGGAGCGTACGTTGGGTATATGCTGAATGAAAAAGCTCGATTGATGACCACATCATGTTCGATTTTGGTGATTTATACGACAATCCAAGGTCTTCGCCTGCGCCGATGAGAGAAAGGCCCTACTCCGCAAGAGATCTCTCCAGTCGAGAGGCCAATATCTTCTTGAGGCCTTTCAGCTCTGACTGCAGATCACGCCTTGGAATTCAGGCGTCAATTTTGCTGTTTTCCGTAGTGACGGGAATCAGCATAGACCTGCACGATCTTTCTCATCTCCATCTCCCCCAACTTGCCATGCTTTTACAAGCTAGCACTAGCAACATGGCACAAAGTGACATCTACTGTCCCATATGCGGCGCCGCCCTTTCTATTCCCTTGCTCAGGGCATCAGATGGCCGCGTCGGTACCAGCGCGGGAAGTGCTCGACCAACGGATGAGGACATGCAATGGTTGAAAAATGTCCGCATCTTGTATCGCAGCTATTCCAGCCAGTCGAACGGAAGGTTTGTCACAAGCATGGTCAGCTTTGATTCAGACATGGAGAATCTAACCGTCTACTCGCAGAGTGAACCTATCCTCCCTTCTTGTCCGCCACGATGATGGGCAGTACCGTGTAACGGAAGATCTTCTACCGGATGACTTTGACAATCCTGAACCGGATATTCTCAGGACTTTTGATCCGTACGTATAACTCCGCTCTATGACAGAAGCCAGGGTTCTGACTTCAAAAGGACGAGAATTAGGAGAGATATTACATTTTGCATCCCGCTGCATGATGCGTGCAATAACCTCCTGGTCAAGTTCCTGGATTACACAGTCGGCATCTACCAAAGCATCTACCTTGACGTTCTCTTCGAAACTCTGCGGAGTTTCCGATACATACCTTACAAATCCTACCCTGGGCGGATTAAGGTCGGCCAGATCGCGAAACAACAGGGCCAGTTCTGGTACCCGACGCTCGATACGAAGGCGTTTGTCTACGATCCTTTCTTCATCACGCCAGCCTTGAAGAATTACTACGATAACCTGCCTGTGGTTGAACCAGGCGGAGATCACATGAGTGAATCCGGCGTCTTCTGTACGAACGCCGTGTGGTCAAGAGATCCGTTCTCCAAACTTCCAGCGGAGCTCCTCATGATGATCCTCATACATCTCCCGGCAAGATCAATCGCCAGTTTGAGCCTTGCTAGCGTTGTAATAGCACGAGCCCAGTTGCCCGGTGGCTTTTGGAAGCAAAAGCTCAAACGTGACATGCCTTGGCTTTGGGACTTTCCGTACCATCGAAACGAGCAGAATCCACGGAGTTTGGACTGGCTACAGATATACAAGGATATCTACGTTGGAAGCAAGTCTTATGATAAGAGTCGATTCCTTAATCTGGCTAACCGTCAACGTGTGTGGAGGATTTGTGAGCAGATAGCACCTCGTTTTGCGGAGTACCAGGAGAGCAAAGAGTTTACCGAGGAGAGGGGCATAAGAGAATTGCTGTGAGGTAAAGGGAGAAACATTAAATTGAAGAGAAGACGATAAATTCTATGATTGAGCCATTATATAGCTAGTTATATATCTAAACAGCCTTCGACCTGCTCATACTGAACGGAGAGAGACAGCAGGGACCGCGTTTCTGCACAATGTTTCTATCGAAATTCCCAAAGGCTGAAGAAGTAGAGTCACGACTCACGATTAATCGCTAAACGATTCGAAGTCACTCGAATGCCTTTGAGGGCTATGGGGATGATTTTGGCAATTTTTGGTCCACGGTCACTTCGTTCTACGTGGTTTTCATGGTTTGATGCCATGATGGGGATGCCAATTTTAATGTAGGGGAAGCTTTTCAGTCTTGGCACCGACGCAGCCTTCAACGGTATCGCGACTTGCAATACCACAGCGAATTCATGATTGCAGAAAAGACCGATTAAACGGATTATACCATGATTCCGATTGAGATATCCTTAGGTCAAGAAAAATGGCGACTCCAGTTGCCTGGGGCATGAAGGGGGTTGACGTATCGAATGCAACATGATAGCCTGATAAGCTGCGGGCGTGTGCGGGGTGTGCAGGAGACATGAGGAGGGGTAACTTTGCACAACCTCAGAGATAAAACCCTCTCTGGGTTTTGCTTGCAAATCGCTCCTAAACCTGGAGAACTCACAATATTTAGAGACGCAACCGAGCATTTCAACACCCCGTTCCAGCACCATGGCCGACATTGACTATCTCAAAGGCCTCGACGCCGTGCGTGAGCGAGCGCACCTAGTCCTGGGGGCTGCCGAGCGAAACGAGCTCACCCATTTCGACTACGATCCGTCCAAGATGTCTGCGGTAGCAGACTTCGTTGCTGGGGTTATTACAGTGTGTCTTTTTCCTACAATCCGAGCTTGAACGGCGACTAACCAAGCGAGCGCAGCGAGATTTCGGCCCAGACCGATTCGACCAGATTCCCCCGCACGGAAGGTGGCAGCACTTTGATGTTGGCGGTGTCGCTCGGATCGACAGCCTGATCAAACAATGGAAACTCAAGGGACTGAACCGGATGGAGACCACTCGCCGACTGATTGATCTTTTCTTCGTTGCTGTCCTGCTGGACGCGGGAGCGGGAGATGTGTGGACCTTCACTGAGCCGAACACTGATAACGCGTATGGCAGAAGTGAAGGCATAGCTGTCGCGTCTCTATACATGTTCAAAGCCGGGGCGTTTTCGAGTCATGAAGGGGGTGATGTTGAACAGGTTGATGGTCAGTCACTACAACTGTTGGATTTGTGGAGGCGTATGCGTATGCTCACGTTGGCACTGTCAGGACGTGCATTACTCGATCTCGATGTCGATACCTTCGAGAAGCATTTCCAAATTACTGGGAAAAATTCTCTTGTTGGAGCCGCCTCTCGTGTCAACTTGTTGAAGAATGTGGGCTCTTCCTTGCTGGGTCTTCCGGAATACTTTGGCGAAAGTGGTCGGCCGGGCCACCTTGTCGGTACGTACAAAGTCTACTGTTACTGAGTTGAGCTAATAACACATTCACATTAGACTACCTGGTCCATCAGGCAGGCCAATCAAAGGAGCTAGACTTCACCACACTCTGGACCATCCTCCAGGAGACCCTCCTACCAGCCTGGCCTAGGAATCGCACAAGAATCGCAGACATCCCCATCGGCGATGCCTGGCCGCTTGAGATCCTCGCAAAGATCACCGCAGGAAAAGAAAACGACACTCAAAATCGCACACTGCATATCGCGCCATTCCACAAGTTGACGCAATGGCTTGCCTACTCACTGACAGTACCATTCATGCGCGTCCTCGACATGCAGTGGAAAAATCTGGAAAAAGGCACCGGTCTTCCCGAGTACCGGAACGGAGGGCTTTTCGTCGATCTGGGCGTTCTCAAGCTGAAAGAAGAAGCTATGAAGGCTGGGTTGGCGTCCTCGCAAAAGGATCTGCCGAGCTATGAGGCCACTAGTGATGTTATAGTCGAGTGGCGCGCAATGACTGTGGCTCTTCTTGACAAGCTGCACGAGCTTATTGGTGCCCATTTCGCCAGTCAGGGTGTCAAGCTGAGTATGCCGCAGATGCTGGAGGCTGGGTCTTGGAAGGCAGGTCGAGAGTTGGCGGCGAAGTTTCGCCCAGAGACCAAGTCTAGTCCTATTTTGATTGAAGGAGATGGGACTTTGTTCTAGAGTGGGTGTTGTGATCAGTCTCTCATTGTTAATATCAATAAGATATTTAATGTTCTCGTTCCTTGACACAATATTGTTTTGATTTCTCTATTGGGGTAGAGGGAGTTGCTTCACCCATATCTAACATCCTCGGGTTCTTCTGCGAACCAGTCTTCTGTGGCCAGCGACTCCTCCGGCGAGGCGTAGTTGATAATGGTACTCTTGGTCATCGTGTACGCATGGTATGCGTCGATTCCATTTTCACTTCCCACGCCACTCGCAGCTTTGGCCCCTCCCCATGGACTGCTGGGGTCATTCCGATGATGGGTGTTTACCCAGACGATTCCAGCGTCAATTTGCTCAGACACTCTGAATGCCCTGGAGAGGTCTTTCGTCCAGATACTAGCTCCGAGACCAAACCTAGTGTCGTTCGCCATGGAAACAGCCTCTTTCTCGGAATCAAACCCGACAACGACAATGACTGGCCCGAATGCCTCTTCTCGCCAGATCGGAGATATGGTGATGCTTTGGCCACCGTCACAGGACACCAGAATCGTGGGTTCGTAAAAGTACCCCCTTGAGAGATCGAATCCATCGAGCGCACTCTTTCCCTCCATTCGCTTAGCCCCCGCGAAACAGACGGCAAAACCGCCGTCGATTGAAGCTTTGACAAGCCCTTCAACATTGTGAAGCTGCCTTGCAGATACGAGAGGTCCCATCATGGAATTCGGATTTGCCGGATTCCCAATTCTCCTCGTAATCCCATCCACCTTGACCCGCAGTTTCTGCAAAAGCTGACCTTGAATCTTTGAGTCCACAATGATCCTCGTGCTCGCGATGCATGTTTGTCCGCTCGCGATGAAGCTGCCGAACGCAATGCCATTTACAGCAACGTCAATGTCTGCATCATCGAACACGATCAAGGGCGCTTTCCCTCCAAGTTCGGCAGTGTACTTGGCCAGGTTGCCACCAACAATCGAACCGATCGCTCGGCCTGCCGCGGTGCCTCCCGTGACATCCACCTTCCTGACCAAAGGGTGAGAAACAAGGGCCTTTCCTGTGGTCACGCCGAGTCCTGGTAGAACACTGAACACACCGGGTGGAACGCCAGCTTGCCCGAGGATCTTCCCCAGCAATAGCGATGTAAGAGGTGTCAATTCGCTCGGCTTGAGGATAACACTATTCCCAGCTGCGAGCGCAGGAGCGACCTTCTTCACCGCAATGAGAAGCGGGTGGTTGAACGGGGTGATCTGGACCACCACACCGAGTGGTACCCTATCGATGAAATTGTGCAATTTCCCAGTCGTAGGAAGAACCGCGCGCTCTTCGACTCGTAACAAGGACGCATAATATTGAACCATTTCACCAACGAGGGAACCTGCGCTCGCATTTCTCTAATCACTCTCCCCGTCTGCTTGGTTTCCAAAGCTATCAGCTCCGGTAGGGCATCTGCGAGCAGGACTGCGCATTTCTCGAGAACATCGGCGCGGTGGTGACGGCTTGCCCGAGACCAAATGCCCGATGCGAATGCGCCGTGGGCTGCACCGACCGTGTACATGACATCGGCTTCCGACGCCGCATGGCATCTTCCAGGGTCAGCATGAGGCCGCAAGGTGGGTATTCAGGTTCTGCTCTCACTGTGCAAATGGTTCGCCGGTCGCTGGGTCTTCGATGGGGATTCTGGGAGAAGTTAGTTGGATTCGGTGTGGATGGATGTGAAATATCGCGCCAGGAGCACGTACAGCTCTGATCTCCCTGCTGTCTCTTCTCCCGCTGACCATAACAGGTACTCTGGAAGAGACATGATGGATTGGATGAGAGAGAAGACCGAGGAACAAGAGGAATCCGCGCGGACAGCTTCTTTCCGGTACCTGGCTTATCTCAGGGGAGCGGGGTAGGCAGGCATGTTGGGGACTGGACCAATTGCAGCACAATCTCGAGAGGGTCTTTTCGTTTGACTAGCTGCTAGATTGAATAGCGGCAGGCTCTTATCGGTCTCGAAGGTTGACCATAATCGCTTTTAGATCGGAGCGTGATAAAGTCAATCTTAGACTAGCCGACTATCGGGTCGGAAGGAAGGATGGCTGACCGATTGGGACAAACATGGTCCGTTATACTAACTAGGTAGGTGGTCTTTTGGAGTAGTGACATTTATGTTTCCTACTATGCCGAAACCAGTAGTAGTTGGCCACTATTTACATCGCCTGATCAGAATGTGCTGAAGAGGTTTCTTCAGTTGTGGACAGTCGTTCCACCGAACTATATACCTGTCGGACCCGCTTGGAATCTTCAGCCCAGCGTTTCGTAGACCACGCTCAGAAAACAGGGGCTATTGTTCCTGTTCTGACGGGCTTTTATTTTCTCATGCAGATGGTAACACATTGTTCCTGGAGTAAACAGAATTGAAGACAAGAACATCAAGAGCTTTGTGGTTCCTGAACTGGCAAAGTTGGGGTACCCCGCAGTGCAAAGGCTCCGCATTACGTCAATTGCATCAATTCAAGATCGCGCCTGCACCACGAGCTGAACCCAACTCTTTCAAGATTGAACACATTTCTCCCTTCTACAACATCTCCCCTCTCCCCCCCATGACACGCCGAACCATTCATCTCATCGCCTCCCGCAATGCCGAAGCTCAACGGGCGCATTTTGCGATCTTTGTTCCTGCCGAGAGGGCCCCAGAGCAAGGAACGTTAATCGAGGCCGTGGGCGCACCAATGGCCGGCTACATGCTAGAATTCAAACGAAACTATTCCCCTCCAAACGACTCCGTCGAGAACTACGAGATTATACCGATCGGAGAAATTGACTCTGCGAATATTGTGGACGACGAGTCGGGCGTGAAGAGTGCTGATGCTGATCCAAGGGGCGATATTGAAGTCGTGGCTGCTCAGATTCCGACTCCTGGTATCAGTGAGAATTTCTTGGCGCCGGTGAACGAGGTCAGTATTTGTGACACTGCGACTTATGCGAGGGTTTGCTAATCTGTGGTGAGAGGTGTAGACAACCAATAAGAGGGACCAGGAGTGGACGATGGAGTATATTCGACAACTCGTGGGTAGACGTCTCATCGGGTCTGAGGCGATTCGGATTGTGCATTCGAAGCGAGATCCACCGACTCATGGTCTCGGATTCCAGCCTAGCTTGCGTCGTTCAGTTTCATAAAGAAGGTGCGTAAAGGCGACATGCAGCGACGCGGAGAGATGTCTACACAGCCGATTGGGGCCATTGGCATGTCGAGTTGCATACACGACTTGGTTTTCTCATTGGACGGTCGCACGGCGTTTCTTAAACCTGCCTTGGATTGTTCTTTCTTGGTGTTATCCGCCAGACTTGATGGGAAGAGTTGATTCTACTATTGATGCTCCTAGGTGCTGCTGCTAAGATATGCAGGGCGTAGACTCGGCCAAGAATCATGTCTACTGAGAGTGAATTAAATTGACATCAGTTCTGCTAAAAGGCATGGATTTGGATTGCACAATCATGATCGCCCATGTGACCAGTTGGTCAAGGATAGGTATCAGCGCCATCGTCGCAATCGTCCGAGGATATCTTGTGTAATCCAGGCTAAAGAGACGTTCGTTCTCACAAATATTTGCAAGTTTCTTGAATCCGGCTACTTCATCTGATGAATAATGGCACCTATGTTCGCCAGCTCCAAGTACCAAGTAACAGATTGTCCGGAACTGGTGTTCAAAACAAGCAAGCATGTCAGTAGTGGACGAGTCTATTCTGATACCACACACGTGAGATCCAGGACAGACAAATCAGATCTAGCACCTTGGAGATATGCCCATGAATGGAGGATCATTAAGGACCGGTCTCGAATGCGCTGTCTGTTGGAACAGAGGCCAATTCTTCTCCACACTCTTCTCCTGTATACCCGTCAAAAGCAAATTCGCCCCCGTATACTAGCACCACGCACGGCCCAAGAAAACTTGATTTCCACGCCGTTGGCCCTAGCGACTCCTAGTGCGGAACCTTGATTCTTCTCCAACGGCTGTCGGGGATTTTCCAAGCGGGTCACCGTCCACGCGGCTGGGAGTCTCTAACGGTCGCGGATCGGACGTCATTCACGACTCCGGATTTGGAGGTGACACGACACCGTCCATGAATTGGGCAACTGTTTATCTTTTTCAGATTTCGCAGTAGGAGTCTGAGTAACAGCCAGAAATAATTTAAAAGAATTGACAAACTGCAGTATCTGCCTTGAATTCGCCTCGATGATATCAGTTGTTGCCCGCCATGAAGTGTGTGGCTGACGGCTCCACTCAAATAGATTAAAAATGATGAATCGTCCCGACTCCCGATCGATCATGATCTCATCCAGCCGAGACTCCGGTGGCTTGGGGGGTGCTCACTCCTCCTTCCACCACTCGTATCGCTCCCGACATGGGGGACCCTGGTCTAAGTGATTATGCAATGGACGTGATTTGGTCTGCGAACAAGGAAATGCAGTGATATCAAAGAGTAGGCGCAAGGTAGGACTCGCTTATCGTAGCGACTTTATGGACATCCCTCGCCCGCGCTACCTTGGCTTGCAAGCGAGCCGGAAGTACCGTGGAATAGACAATGCCATTATTCCTTCCGAGCCATAAATCCTGCAAGTCAACACTGTGAAAATACCTGCTGGAGAAGAAGGTCCAGGCAACAGCTGTATATAGTTACACCGTCCAACAGCCGCCGTTTCTCAAAGAGGAAAGGCCTGATGTAATGATGATCGGTCAAGCATCAGCACTGGAGTGATACTGGCTGATTCCAAGCTGCATGGTCGACGTCGAGGCTTGTCAGTGAACCAGATCATGGCCATGAGCCACAAGACAGGTACATTGACAGGGGGTGACAGGATCAAACAGTGGATGAGGGAGGCAAAATCAAGGTGGGCACAGATAATGGAGCAAAGGCCCTTGCCCATCTACCCAGTTAACGCACTGCTTCGCTCATGGTTGCTTTATCCAAATGGCGGGACGTGTGGATTTCCATGGCTCGCGACGTGCCACTGACGGGTCAGCCACAGTTATGATGATATCTCCACCTGTCACTTGTCACGTCCTGAGAGAATGAAGGTATGTTGGACGTATGGATGTGTTCTCCAGTTCCTCTGTAAGAACAATTCACAGAGAAAGTAATACCATTGTCCCTCTATAATGTATACTACGGTCCCGACAACATGTCCGGCGAACTGATACATTGCACCTAGCTACATCCAAAAAGCCAAGATCTATTTCAATACTTGAAAGGTACCGTAGACGGCCGCAGAATGCAAATGTAACACCTTGGATCCATCCGCGTCATGTCATACTCCATCCACCACGTTGTGCTCCACGTCCCCCATCCTGTGACACCCCGATCCAGCCACAACCCCGAAGTAAAACCTCCTATTTGCGGTTCACCCTTGTCAGAGACAGGGATCGACCAACATTGAACACAGGTGCATTAACATTTACATTGACCCAGCTCCGCTGTCAGCCCCCGCTATGATGATGCCAACGACGAGTACCAATGAAACCCCCGGCCGCCCTGTAGCTCTGTGGCTCGCTGTCTCCCCGCTTCGCCTTTACTACGTCCTGCACCGTGCACGTTGCAGAAGCCTCTGGCACGGTTCTACTGCTTGGCTACCAAGGATTGGAGGACTGGGATAGAGCTAGCCATGATATCAATGGCCCATGACGTAGTAGGCTCGCGGGTGGTCGTACCTGATGTGAGGATGTGCATATAGATTATCTGGGGCTTGAGGAGTCTCGATGATATCAGAACCTGAATTGGTGAACGCTTGGTTATAAGACTACCTTTCTTCTCGTGATACTGCGAGCCTTCCTATTTTCTTCTACAAGATAATATCCATTATTCTGCATTAGCCCAAAACCTTACCAACCTATCGGCTCTTGCTTTTGTATTATATCCATTCCAGCTACTCACTACCGAAACACCTCACGAAGTTTTACGACGTTATTGTATCAGAGACACGAACATTATCTCCGTTTTTGATTCTCTCAACGACTCAATACCTATATTGTAAGTACTTTGGCTGCTTCGTTGAAGGTTGACTATTGCTGATCACACACGGCCCAAGCAGCACCTGATCTTCAATCTTAAGTTAGCGACTGTTCTATAAACCAATCCAAAACAATGGCGACCGTCGGGAAAGCATCTCCCAAGGTCGGATCGAAGACGGGCTCCCCCGCCAAACTGCGCAAGGCCTCTGGTTCCAGCGCCGCCTCCAAGCCCAGCAACGTCTCAGAAGCCCCCGCCAAGTCCGTCAAGAAGACTCCCAAGAAGCTCACCGAGAAAGCACCCAAGCCCATCGATGACGACGTCGACGATGTATCCGTACCCGAGACCCCCTCGCCAAAGTCCAAGAAGAACATGCCCTCCTCCGAGCAGCGCCGGCCTGCTTCCCCACCTGATGATGCAGCCTCCCAGGCTTCAGGATCCGCCGCTCCCCTGGGAAGAGCTGCGTCTGGTTTGAGCAAGAAGGCCATGGATGCTGCTGGACAAGCCAAGGATACTGCCTCGAAGGGTGCTGAAACCGTCACCAACAACGTTCCACTCGATCTTTCTGCGTTGAAGGGTCTTGAAGTTGCCGATGGCGGCCAGGTTCTGGGACAGGATGGCAATCCTCTCGGCAAGGTCGTTGAGGGAGACCCTGAGGATCTGGTTGGCCAGACTGTCGGGGACGACGGCGAGATTCTCGACGAGGATGGTGACCTGATTGGCCGGGTGGATATTCTCCACGACGTTGCGGATCAGGCTAAGGATATTCCCGACGATGCCGAGTCCAAACTTGACGAAGCCAAGAACGTGGTCACCGATCTGGCCCAGCTTGAAGGTCTCCCCGTGTCTGATGGCGGTGTGATCAAGAACTCTGCTGGTCAGGTTGTTGGCAAGATCGTCGAGGGCGACCCCGAGGATCTTATTGGATACACTCTGAACGACGACGGCGAGGTCGTCGATGATGACGGCGACGCGATCGGCCGCGTCGAGCTTGTCCCTGTCGAAGAGCAGGAGAAGAACATCCAGGAAGCCGTTGGAGGCGTCGGTGAGCAGGCCAATGAAGCCAAGGATGATGTCGATGATGAGGTGGAGGATGCCGAAGGCGACCTGCCCACAGACCAGGCCAAGGACGCCGCTGGTGGTGTCGCTGACAACGCTGAAGGTGCTGTCGATGAAGCCGGAGATGCCGCTCCTGATGTCGACGAAGCCAAGGATACTGCCGAGGATGCCATTGATGAGGCTGGTGATGCGGTGCCTGATGCCGATGAGGCCGAGGACACCGCTGAGGGCGCTCTCGATGAGGCCAAAGATACCGCCGAAGATGCCACCAACGAGGCCAAGGATACTGCCGAGGATGCTGCCGAAGAATCTGGCATGCGTATCCCCGACCTCGACTCTCTTGAGGGCCTCACCTGCAACAAGCGCGGCTATGTCATCGACACAGACACTGGCAAACCCGTTGGTGAGCTGATCGAGGGCGACCCCAAGAAGATCTCCCGTATGAAGGCCACTCTCGACGACAAGGGTCAGTTCTGGGACAACCGCGGCAACATCATAGGCAAGGTCAAGGCCCTCCCTGTTGAAGACGATGGGGATGAGGAGGGTCCCTTCGCCGGTCTTGAGGGTCTCGTCGTCGGCCAGGATGGCTGGATCGAGGACGAGAACCAGACTCGCGTTGGTAAGCTTGTCGAAGGCGACGCCAAGAAGCTGCTCGGTCGTGGTGTCGACGAGGATGGCGAGATTCTCGATCGCCATGGCAGCGTGATTGGTCGCGCTGAGCGCTACGACGAGCCTGAGCCTGAGCAGGAGGCTGGTCCCGATCTTTCTGTTTTGAACGGCATGTACTGCAACAAGGCCGGTTACGTGATAGGATCCGAAGGTTTCCCCATTGCGCGCGTTGTCGAGGGTAACCCCAAGGAGCTCGCCGGCAAGAAGATCGAGGATGGCGAGATCTACGACGGCAAGAAGGTCGTCGGCCGTGTCGAGCTGATCCCGGAGGACGAGCGCGAGACCATGCCCGAAGGGCCGTTCGCTGGCATGGAGAGCCTTGTCGTGACCAAGGATGGCTTCGTGGAAGATGAGGACGGTGCCATCGTGGGCAAGCTGGTCGAGGGCGACGCCAAGAAGCTCCGGGGTCGCTGCGTCGATGAGGATGGCGAGATCACCGACAAGTATGGCAATGTCAAGGGCCGTGCTGAGCCCTATGAGCCCCCAGAGGAGGAAGCTCCCGCGGAGACCGATCTCTCGATCCTCGAAGGCAAGGTGGTCAACAAGAGCGGCAAGGTCGTTGACCCGGCCACCGGCGCTGTCTTTGGTCGCGTCGTCGAGGGTGACAAGCGCCTCGCCGGTCGCAAGGTTGACGGCAAGGGCCAGATCTGGGGCGACGATGGCAAGATCATCGGTCGCGCCGAGCTCATCCCCGGCGCCGAACAGGAAAAGGCCGAAGGCCCATTCTACGGCTTCGACAACGCTCAAGTTGGGAAGGACGGCGTCGTTGTCGATGGTGACCGCATCATTGGACGCCTCACTGAAGGCGATGCCAAGCGTCTCCTGGGCCGCAAGGTCGATGAGGATGGTGATGTTCTCGATAAGAATGGCAACACCATTGGCAAGGCCGAACGCTGGGAGCCCGAGGAGAAGAAGCGCGACGTCAACCCCATGTCAGGCCGCAAGGTCAACAAGGAGGGTGAGGTGCGCGACGCCGATGGCAATCTCATTGGCAAGCTGACCTCCGGTAACCTGGCCACTTTGATTGGCAAGTCGATTGACGACAACGGCTTTGTGGTCGACAACGATGGCAACAGACTCGGTGAATGCACTCTCTTGGAGAACATCCCCGAGGAGGAGCCTGAGGTGGAGGAGGGACCGACTGCTGAAGAGCAGGAGGCTCAGGCTAAGGCCGAGCAGGATCGCCAACTGGCCGAGAGAATGTGCCACATCCTCCGCCAGACTCTCGACCAAGTCAAGCCAGTGTGCAAGCAAATCACCGACGTAAGTTTCACTCCGAAGAAGACATCGATATCAAGTTTCGAGACTAACAAATATTTGAACAGCGTCTTGAGCAGGCCGACCGCACTCCCAAGGACGAGCTCGATGAGGAGAAGCTCGTCAAGGACGTCAAGCCCCTGATCGAAGAGGGTGGCCGCATCCTGCAAGAGTGCAACGGCTCCATTCGCGCTCTTGATCCCGATGGTCGTATCGCCGCTACCGCTAAGGCTCGTGCCTCTACGCGCGATGCTACCCCTGAGGAATACCAGCTGGCCGATATGCTCAAGGAGTTGACCGAGACCGTGGTGAAGACCATTGATAACGGAAAGAAGCGCATTGCCGACATGCCTCATGCGAAGAAGAAGCTGAACCCTCTCTGGGCTCTGCTCTCCGAGCCACTGTTCCAGATCATCGCTGCTGTTGGTCTGTTATTGAACGGTGTTCTTACCCTGGTTGGCCGTCTTCTCGATGGACTAGGCCTGGGTGGTCTCTTGAACGGTATTCTCGGAGGTCTTGGTCTCGATAAGCTGATCAACGGCCTCGGCTTGGGTGGATTGACTGATGCTCTGGGCCTGGGTGGCAAGAAATAAACTGTCTCTTCGTTGGAATTTTGCTGACCACTAGTGATTTGGGCTTTGCTTTTCTGATCTCTGAAAATGACTTCGCGATGTATTACTTATGAGCCTTGCTCTGATTTACCTGGTTCTTTCTGGTTTGGGCTGCGTGATCTTATGCAAATCCATGCAATGTCTCCTTCTGTCTCCTGGTCGAGATACTTAATAAGCGAGTGAAATTGATTTTCATCTTTGTCAACTTCAGTAAAGTCTCTTCGTATGATTTCGAACGTGTTACTTAAAAGGTACTGACCGGGCTTAACTCCTCTATGTACGCCTGAGCACATTCCTTCCACTTAGTCGTAATTCTTACCAGACAGCAACTGATTACTCATTGTATGTCCTTTTTCATAAAAATCGTACTCATATCCCAAGGCTTTCCGTTGCGATCCACCACATCATAGTAGTTCTGAACGGTTTTCAAAGGTTTATATCCTCTCCGGAGATACCACGACTCGGTAGTGAACTGCTCAAATGCGTCAGATTGTACAATGGGCCGCCGCGATTGCTAGGTTTGGCTTACCTTTGGAATATATCCAGAGGTAGCGAGGGCGAATTCTTCCCTCACCTGGTCTTCTCCAGAAATGACGTCTAGCATGAGCATTGTCGCAAGCAACGGCTCTCGCACGGCCATGGATTCGACCTCGTCCATTGCTGTTCGCCCAATGCCTTTGCTCTGGAATGCTGTAGAAACAAAGAACGTTTTAATCCAGAAGAGGCCGGGGGCAGAAGCAGCGAATCCCACTTTTTCTACTCCGGGATTCTTCGAATCTAGAGAGATGTGTCCGATGGGAACAAATTCTTTCTGAGTAGGTTCTCGAGGCACGCCGTTGATAGACCGAGCTGTATCACGAAGAGTTTCATTTCCCTAGATGGCTGTATTAGTGTATGGTTCCAGAACGGCGTAGCCTTAAGGAAATCACCTTTGACTCGTGAATTGCGTCTTTGACTTGCTCATATGCTTCTTGGTCGTCCAAAGGCACAACCTGATTCAAAAACCATTAGTTTGAAGTCTGCTCATCATGGGTCTTCTCCCATATTCAAAACACTCACAATCCAATAGATGCACTTGTATCCCTCTATCTGTAGATCGATCCATAGACCCTCGACTTTGTCTTGGTCCCACCCGCATTCATCTCGCTGTTTGATAAGGCATTGCCGATGAGCCAAGGACTGTGGATCCCAAGGAACCAGAGTCACTTGAATTTTTGGAGACATATCGAAGCAACCTCGTGATCAACGCGGTCTACCCTTAGCGCTTTAACTAACGTGTTGACTTTGTTGAACGGAGTGAAAATGAAAAGGGGCACGAGGCTGCGTGGCGCCGCTAAATGTAGAGTCGTATTTAGATCCGCCCTATCTTTGACATCTGACATCGTGTGGGGCCCATTCTCGGATTTGTTGTTAGTCGGAAGGTGGAAGGGACGGTCACGTCAGCAAACGAATGCAAGTATGACTCCATGGATATGCTCCCACAGAATGGGTATCGTTCGCAATCTCAGCGAATAGATTCGCAAAGAGGGTCCCATACTTTTTGCGAGATCCCAGACTTGAACGCATGGATTTTTTGACTGGTTATATTCCTCGCGATGAGATAGATATGCCTTGAAAGGAATACTCGATATCCGAAATTGCCCGACGTCCTGTGATGCTCTTGCCGAGCTGGTAATAGAGTCTTTATCATATAGTAGAGGAAACATCAATAATACAGAATTGAGAGGAGGCATATTTCCTAATCACACCTCAAGTCCTATCTCATCTTCAACAGTGTCCGTCACCTGTGGATACAGAAGTGGAGAGTCCGATTGAAGTTTTCGCTTTACGGGTCGCGCAGATTCGCACTTCGAAATGGGAGGGCAGCTCTTCGAGCCCAGAAAGGGGAAGTATCAACGGGGCGAATCCTTGGGCCGGCCCGACATCATGGTTTGGTGGACGCAACCGGGGCAGGAAGAAAGCAAAGCTGGTAGTTACGTGATAAAGGGGCGATGTCGAGCTAAGACGAGCAGGACAAAGTGGACTTAATTCGGCTGAGATCAAGAAGACTCAAAAAGTGGAACAACGGCTACAGCATCATTGAGCAAGTCCACCAAGTACTATAAAGCAGTATCCATTAAGTGTCTAGCGAATGATAATCTTCTCACAGAGAAACCCCCATTAACGCCGTTCTATGCCAGTTGACGAACCCCCCCCCCCCCCTTATGCAAAACACCAGTCCAATAAGCAAATCATCCGTGTGTCAATCCAACGCCGCCAGTTGTGTCTCCTGGAGCAATTTCAAAACCCTCTCGTAGGTCCACATCGTCACGGCACTGGCTGGTGCTGCCTTGAGCAAGCTCACAGTTAATCCCCGATACAATCCTCGCACGCCCTGCGTGCGCAAGATCAGCGTGATAGACTGCACGACTCCAGTGTATTCGGGAATATTGCGGTGCACATATCGGGTCCGAGTTGGACCTTGTACTTGCAAACGCTTCCGTACCAGGTCCAAGGGAAAGACGCCAGTCTTCGCGATGACGCTAGCCAAAACGCCGGCCGCGGCATCGCCAGTGCCAAATGGCAAGGAATCCCACTTAGCCATTGTTGGTCGAAAGCTCTCGTATGCTGTGAAGAACAACCCCATGTATGGTACAATCTGCACCACGGCCGCCGAGCATCCCCGGAAAAATCCGTAAGGCCCTTCTTGTCGCGCGATCTCTAGCACAGACGATCCCAATGATCCATAAATTCGTTCTGTGCCCTGTGCAGCAAAGCGTGTGCGGAGCAGGTCGAGCGGGTATGTTGTCGCAGTTGCGATTCCTCCGGCTACGGCACCAGAGACGAAGGATTCAGCGGATTGCGGGAGTCGGTACGGACCCAATTGCTCCAGCGCCTGGGTTGTGGCTCGATATGCGGTGAATTGAAGAGCGCCGTAGCAGACATACATCATCTCTGCGGGGATGTTGCCTTTCCATAGACCCTATCCCCAGAAAATCGTTAGTTTGTTCCGCCTCCGCATGATGATCGCTGGGTCCGGCGGAGGTCGGACAGCCATCAGACCAAAAACCTCGAACATACCGTAATTCCCTCTTGCCTCGCAATGTCCCGCATCGTAGACAATGTCCCCTTGTATACGGGCCCGACGACCGTCCGATGTGACGCCGGATCCGACAGGGAGTGAATCTGCAGCTGCAGGCGGATCTTGACGACATCAAGCGGCGCAATGCAAAATCGCGAGATCAGTCCTGCGGCTCCGCCGGCCAGCACCACTTGTCGCTTGGTGCCTTCATCTTTGAGATGCTCGCCCCCGGCTGACATGGCTGTGTTAACGGGGGCTTGTTAGGAGCAGGAATCCATGATGGGTCCTCGATTACCGGTTTGTTATTTTTTTTCTAATATTTATCCGGGGGCGACTGGAATGGGGGTAGTTATCCGCGGTGATTTACGTAAGTCCGACTGTGCTGCCATGACACCTTAAATTCGAGGCCATATGGCAGCAATCTACGTCAGCCTCGTCAGGTTCCAGCTTCCAGCCACACCATAGTCAGCTGACCGTACCTCGGCAATCAAAAGTTGTAAAAGCTGTGTACGGGCCGGTAAGGAGCAGTCACCGCGGTTACAATCGCCCAAACTGGCGAGATGGGCCGTTACTAGCGCTGTCCGGGGTCGAGGGATATCACATGTTGTCTACTTCCACTCCTTCTCTTTCCCTTCTTTCTTCTCTTTTGTGTGCTCAATTGTCCCAATCGATTTTCTCCGACCTCTCCAATGCGTCCTGCCTCCCTCGCTGCGGCCCGACGGCTGTCGCGGGGCCTCACAAGCCCTGCACGACGAAGTTTCGTTTCTTCGGTCCGACGGAGCCATACTGAGGAGGATGCGATGGCTCGTCTTACGAACAATGCGGTTCTGTTCAATGCGGTCAAAACCGGCCACTTGATTGAACGAAATGGCAAGCCCGTCGCCGTCAGCCGAGTCAGACGCCACACCTCGAACGGCCAGCCAGAGACGTTTGTTCGGATGGAAATGACAAAGCCGGCGGAGGCATACCTCCACCCGGATAAGTTGGTGTTGTGGGCTCCCGAACATGGTCGAACTATTCTGCCCTTGTGGTACCTGCGCGACCTTTGTAAATGCCCGCGATGCGTGGACCCTCACTCGAAGCAGCGGTCTTTCCGCACTAGCGATATTCCAAAGGACGTCTATCCACGATCTGTGCGCTGGGATGGAACACACCTGGAGGTGGAATGGGCCAATGATATTGCCGGCTACGAAAAGAACCATAAATCCCGCTGGCATATCAACTATCTCAAGAAGCCCGTACTGGACCCGCACGAACAGACCTCCCAAAATATGAAGCCTCTTCGATGGACAAGCAATCTCATGAACCGCTTACAGCATTGGGTATCCTATGAGGACTACATGAATGACGACGCCAAGTTTGCAGCTGCGATGCGCAACCTCTCTCGTCTGGGTCTCATTTTCGTGAAAGATATTCCCGACTCGCGCGAGATGGTTGCAAAGATCGCGACACGCATGGGTCCTCTACGTAACACCTTCTATGGCGAGACGTGGGACGTAAAGACCGTGCCACAGGCCAAGAACGTTGCATACACCAACCAATTCCTAGGCTTCCATATGGACCTTATGTACATGAACGAACCTCCGGGCTACCAACTGCTCCACTGCCTGGAGAACTCGTGCGATGGAGGCGAGTCCCTGTTCGCCGATACATTCCGTGCCGCCAACATCATGAAATCCGAGTTTCCCACCGAGTACAAGGCGCTGTCTCATCGCCATCTGGGTTACGAGTACAATCACGAGGAGCACAAGTACCACAACACCAGGCCCGTGTTCCAGCTCGATCCCAAAACAAAGGAGCTCCGCTACGTCAACTACTCGCCACCATTCCAATCTGCTCTCCCTGAATACGAGGGCAAGGCGGGCTCCGGTATTCGCGGCTACGCTGATCTGAAGCGAGCGTTGACCCACTTCATTAAGCTCATGGAAAGCCATCACTCAGTCTTCCAGTTGAAATTGAATCCCGGCGAATGTGTGATCTTCAACAACCGTCGGATTGTTCACGCCCGGAACAAGTTCAATACCAGCACTGGGTCCCGATGGCTGGCTGGTGCATATGTGGATGAGGATGCCCTGTTGTCTCGTTACGCCGTATGTGGAGAAAAGGAGGCGATTTCATGGAAGGCTGCTGATCCTTTCATGGGACTTGAGGGAGTCCGTAGAGAGATCGCGGAGACGTCGGCATACGAGGCAAAACTGGTGCTTGCAGAGGCTCGTTTGCAAGAAGGTCGGAAGATTATTGAGGAGGCTGGGCCTCTGGAGGACATTGGCAAGGCCCTTCAGCATGAAACGGAGCCGGAACCCATTCAGCAGGCTAAAGTGTCTGAACTGGGAACTGTGATGTGAGCATGACAGGTGTTGATGCATTGAGGCCTCTATACAAGCCTCTCTGATGTGGTTCCATATGTGCATATTGGCAAAGATAGCGTTGTGTTTGACAGGCTATGATGTAGTCTACAAGATTTCCATATCAAGTAGCAGCAACTGTACATCTTTACGAGATGGGCTTGCATGAGAAAATAGATTATGCTAAATCGAGATCCAAACAGTGAAATACAGATGCTTAGAAGTGAAAGGCTTGTCTCACATCAAGCGTCGACGTGCACCTCATAAGACATGTTCTTTATTCGGCCCCCGAGAGTAGGTCATGGGGGTATAAAACTGGGACCGACCACCTAAGACTGCTTGTTGACAGAGTACTGGTCAAGGAAGCTGGGATCATTCTCAATCTCGTCGCGGACCTAGTGTGAGGTATTAGCAGGATGTTCAATTGGCATTTGGACAATATCCGGAAGATGCAAGGAACTTACAATATCCAATCCACCAACCAACTCGCCGCCCACCCACAACTGTGGGAAGGTGGGCCAGTCGGCATACTCCTTCAGGCCCTGTCGGACATCCTCGTCGGCCAAAATGTTGAAGAAGCCGTACTTAACGCTTCGCTCACGCAGAATGCCGACGAGCTGCCGGCTAAAACCACACTGTGGCGAGCTAGGTGTACCCTTCATAAACAGCATGACAGGCGCAGCCTTGACAAGTTGTTCCAGGCGAGCCCACAAAGCCTCCTTCGACTGCTCGGGAGTCAAAGCGGAAGTAGACGAGACATCGACAGCGTTCGCAGCAGCCTCAGGTACATTATTCGCCGCCGCCGCCGTAGTGGTAGCAGGCGGCTGCGTCGCAGTCGCAGGTCCATTCTCCCGGGGTGTAGCTGAGAGGGCAGCAGGGATGCTGGACTTTGCCCCGTCGGCGGGCGCCGCGCCACCCGCGTGACGCTCAATAGCGGTGCGGACCTTGACAGCATCACTTCCGCTGATATCCTCCAGTCTCTGTCCACCACGCATCAGTACGACAAATGGCACCGCTGTGACGTCGAGTTCCTCCGAGATGTCGGGCAGCTCCTCTGCGTTGATGCTGACAAATGAGATGGTTGGTGGGGAGGCGGCGGGGTATTGGCCGGCAATGGCCTCGAGGACGGCGCGCATCTGCGTGCATGGTGCGGCCCATGGCGTGTGGAAGTAGAGGACTAGGAGCGCGGATGGGGGCAGCGAGGCCAAGTGCGAGGTGAAGTCGGCCTCTGAGGTGATTTCAGTGAGGACCGACATGGTGGATGCGGGGGTAGAGGGGTTTCCCGAAATCGGAGGGTTGTGGGTGCGAGAAAAGAGGAATGGATTATGGGTGTGTGTCTTGGGGTTCTGCAGTTGTAGACAGAGTGTTGATATAGAGCTTGGATTGCCGCCGCGAACAATCGAGGCTGTGATGGCTTGCAAGTGTATGGAGAGAAGTTGAAGATCGATGGCGTGACGAGGGCGAATTTTCCGGCGATCGTCCGTTATCAGATCGTTCGGCGGTTACGCGTAATTTACGGGTCCTTGCGGCTACCGCTAAGGTTTGTAAATTACATACGCCAACTCTGATAAGGACGCCGCGGAGCGGAAATTACATAATTGAGGCTAGGCCAAGTCGCAAAGGCGGTCTAAAAACGACTGTGCAATTCAGCCGTGGCGCCTGTCTGCAAAGGTGCTCGCTTATCAACACGTGATCGATTCTTGATTTCTCTCTTGCATTGGGATGAGCAATCCCAACTTCAGCAGCAGGAGATGGCGCGCCACAACAAACGGAAGCGTGAGGACGAGGATTCCGATCCAGTCGCTGGTACTAATTCGAATGGTTTCGGTGTCGCAGAGACCCTCTCACGCTTGAATCGTCCCTCGCCATCCAACGGCGATCAAGCCGCCCCCGACGCACTGCAGAGCCCCAAGAATGGACAGCAGCCGAGTACCAAGAGAAAGCGTGTCGACGGAGAAAAGACCAAATATCCAGACTTGACATATGTGGAAGGAAACCTGCAGGCCTCGATCAGGATCTCCGACCTGCAGGGCTTGCTGCTCTATTGCTTCGCGGACGGCGTTGCACCACAATGGATCTCGATCAAGCATTCTGGACACATGCGGAAGGTCGTCGTGCTGATGGTTCCGGGACTCGAGATTGGTATGTTTGACGGCACGCTACCATTGGAGCCACAGGAGGCCCAGGAGGAGAAAGAAGATGCCAAGCAAGCCGAAGCGACAGATGGAACGGAGGACGATCCCAAAAAGTCCGACTTTGAGCGCTGGAAGCAGGGTCTTCCTCTTGAGGACCGTTCCTCCCGTTTCAATCCCCGAGCGCTTGATTCAAAAACATTGCCTGAGCCTCTGCGACCCTTGGGCGACATGTTCCCTCACGTCTGGCCTGTCAAGGCCCCTGGTGATTCCAAGTACAACAGGGTGCATTCACCTCTTCAGGCTATCTTGCTGTCATCACTCCCCAAGTCGAAGGAGAGTGGTGGCGGTGGAAAGGGCCCGCGACCCGCCAAAGTGGACAAGGCTTTTGTGCCAAAGCGCACGCCGATTACAACTTTCATCAGCACGCTGGAGGACTTGCGCGAGAACGAGTATACTATTCATCCGGCATATTTCACCTCGGACGAAGAGAGAGCGACGCATCTCGAAACTCGTCGTCGGGCAGAGCAGTCTACGGAGCATGGCTGGGTGGACACCAATGTTCCCGCATTGGAGGCAGGTGAAGTGCCTGATGCCGAAGTCGAGAAAGGCAGCATGACCGCGGGCCGGAACATCCTCTCTCTCGACTGTGAGATGTGTTTGACCGAAGGCGGTCAGTCAGAACTCACCCGCATCAGTATGGTCGGGTGGGATGGCGAGATAGTTCTTGACGAGCTGGTCAAGCCTGCTAAACCAATCATCGACTACCTGACTCGCTACTCTGGGATCACCAAGGAGATGCTCGACCCAGTCACGACCACATTGGAGGACATCCAGAAACGACTCCTGACTATCTTGACTCCTCACACTATCCTTGTCGGACATTCTCTCAACTCTGATCTGACTGCGGTCAAGATCACTCATCCATTCATTGTTGATACCGCTCATATTTACCCACACCCTCGTGGTCCGCCATTGAAGTGCAGTCTTAAGTGGCTCACACAGAAATACCTGAACAAAGAAATTCAAAAGGGATCGGCTGGCCATGACTCTGTTGAGGACGCACGCGCTGTACTCGAGCTCGTCAAGCTGAAGTGCGAAAAGGGCGTGCTCTGGGGTACGAGCGAAGCCTCGAACGAAAGTATCTTCCTCCGCCTAGGCCGATCCACCAAGAATGGAAAGACCACAACCCCCGGCGAGGGACGCACAGGCGCCGTCGTGGACTGGGGAAACCCTGAGCGCGGATTCGGCTCGCAAGCAACCGTCTCAATTGGATGCCGCGACGACGACGACGTGGTCAAGGGAGTGGCCTCCGCCGTAAAGGGCGATGAGTCCAACCCAGCTATTCCAGGCGGCGGTGTCGATTTCACCTGGGCCCGTCTTCGCAACCTGGAAATGACCCGGGGTTGGTGCACGCGTATGCCCGACGCAAACAATGCCAACGAATCCACGACTCTCATTCCTCCACCTGAAGAAACTACTCCGACCACCGGTCCCGCTGCGACCGTGACAGGCAACAAGACTCTTGCGGAGACTGTCCGCCGCACGGTCTCTGATATCGCCCGTATCTACGAGTCTCTGCCGCCGTGCACGCTCTTCATCGTATACTCCGGCACCGGCGACCCGCGCGAGGTCAGTCGCCTGCAGAACATGCATCGCAAATACCGGGAAGAATTCAACGCGCGGAAGCCATGGAATGAGTTGAGTGTGAAGTGGACGGATACTGAGGAGCAGGCTTTGAAGAAAGCCTGTGAGCGGGCCCGTGAGGGATGCGGCTTTATGGTTGTCAAATAATCAGTAAATATCAATAGAATACAATCCCATCTGGTCCTTAAAATACAGAATCACACAACCGAAGAAGACTTTTTTTCCGCAGCTGCCACGACAGAATCGAGATTTCCTCCGCATCTGCCCAATTACTCGCTAAAAGGCAGATCGAAACAAGGCCCATTATTAGTCCGGATGGTCTCCGTCTCCGTCCTTGTCCTTGGCCGCGACATCTCTCGCCGAATAATACCCATAACCTCCTCTTCATCCGGTCTCGAAGTCACAGTCCCGCGCCGCTCCCTAGCGCCCGCTTCAAGTGCACTTCCACCTTCGCTAACCCTGCTCTCAAGGTCCTCCTGGGCAGTCTCCTCCCTGGCCAATTGCAGTTCCTGTTGTTCGGCAATCGCCTTCGTAATCCGTTCCTGCAGATCCTTCGCATCCTTCTCCTGCTTGATCATAGCATAGTGCGAGCGTCTATACACACCGAGCGAACTCAGCACCACGCCAAGTACCTCATACACAAACAGAACGGGCAGCCCATAGTACAGCTGTGGATTGCACCCGCCGGACCAGATATCGATCAGCACGTTGAAAACAGCATGCGCGGGCAGCGCATATCCCCATTTGTAAAAAGCCGGCGACAGCTCGAACGGAAGCAGGATGGACGTGACGTTCAACACGATCCACGAAATAAGCGCCATCGGCACGAAGGGCGGGGATAGCCAGACGGTGAACACGTCCAGAACGAGGAAGTTCAGATGCGCAAAGAGCCACAATGCCATCCACGTCAGCATGAATTGGCCGCCATTAACGTTCCAGTTGTTGCGGAAGGCCCAGATCGCGCCCGTCGTGCATAGGGAGCCGGCGAGGGTGTACACGCCCGAAATGATTTGGCGCACGATGGCGATGCGGTGGGGTGTTACGGAGGCGTAGAGATTGAATTGGAGGTACAGGCCGTTGACGTAGCCGAGGTAGAAGAATTCTTGGATCATGATGAGGATGATGACCAGGGTGTTGTAGATCAGCCGGGATCCTTGTGAGGTGGGCTGGAGGTTTATCGAGGCTAGGGTCCAGGGGTTAGAGTAGATGGCTAGGGCTGTGTTGTCGGAGGTGTTGAGGGATTGGATCGTTTGTTTTGCGTTGGTTTTCGTGTAGATGGCTCGTGCTGCTTCTGAGAGGGTAATCATGCTGCCGTAGACGGCTGAGTCGACGGTAGTCGGGTAGCGTGCTTCGTTCCAGACCACGGTGAGGACATTGTTCGCGTTGTAACTGGAAGCGGCGGGTCCGCCGGCGAGGGCAGCCGTCAATTCGTTTGATGAGTTTGCTGTGATATACAACGCGCCCCAGAATTTGATGTTGCATACTGCTGAATCAACGGAGTCAGGGTTGGGGTATGCCAGTGCCGAGCGCTCGTCCAGGGTTGGGAAACCCGGTCCCTTTAGATTCTGGTAGGCATCGCGCACCGCGGCGCCTATGGTGCTTTGATCGTAGTCGACAAAGAGGATGTTGATGTTGTGGATATGAGACTCTTGTTGGAACAGAGAACCAAAGATGTAGCAGAATAGCCCAAGGAAAAGAACCTGGAGGACAAGCAGATTGATAGTGGCCGCTTTCAAGACAGCCAGCCGGCGTGACCTGACTGAGGGGTCATGGATACTTGGCCGTGGTAGCCTTGCTTTGGAGTAGAAGCCCATTTGTGGTGTCGATTGATGGGGTTGATGGTGTCGAGCCCTGGAACCAAGTGTGATATATAAATTTCTACTGCAGCGGGAATCGCGTGGAGATGAGTCAGGCAAGTCAATCTTTGTAATATGCACCTAATCGCGCCCCGGGCTGGACATGGGCTGATGGTAGATGTAAGGCGTATCCAATCCCGGTGAGCGCAAGTGACGAAGAAGACCGTAAGCAAGCCACTCGGCTGGGTGGGCGTAGCCGTAACCTGATGGGTCGGGTTATCCGCCCAACGAAATCGATGTGTCGTGAGATATACCACGAGTCTGGTGTATTGTGAGGGGAGCAGTCAATCAGCAGAAGACACTAAGTTTGTAGGACAAAGCTTGGTGGAATTTGGGGAAGTTTGAGGGTATTCATAATTGTGTCGCCGCTTTTAAGTTCCGAGTCGCCTCTGGAGTCTGGCCACATCCGCTTTAGGCAAGATTGGATCGGGATCTGGTAAATCGTGGCGCATCCCGGAATTCGAATGCTTAGAAATAAAATAGAAAATAGACTTCTGTGCGGCTATAGCGGGCCGCGGCACACATAACTAGCCAACGAATCTTGAGGACTCGAGTCCGAGGATAGAGTTTGAGAGTTTCTTCACGGCGAGTGATGTACGCCGAAAGCCGCGATTTCGGAGCTTCGCGGTGTGCGTCGACCGTCTCAAGGGCCGAATCTCAAAAGTCTGTGCAAATTGTATTTGTCAGTCTCCGATCCAAACAACTACGAGGTGACTGTCGACATGCATTACGAGCGCCCATCGATTGATGGTATACGTTTGCTCGATCAGGAAATGGCCATGAGCGACAGAGTGAGGATTGATCGAAGGTGAGCCAGGCACTGAGAGAGTCACCACGTTGATAGACCAGGTACCGGTATGTACCTCAGAGCCGGCGAGGATCCACGTCTTGCCCCTGGATTCGCGTAAACTTCGAACATGAGGTTGGTGGTTCCCCCGGTGTTGACGCGTACTCCAGTCATATTCTGGTAGTAGTACTGATAAACAGGATATTCGGGGGCCGGTTCGTCGTCTGTAGCAGTATAGTTGAATGGATTCGTAACCTTGGTAAGAAGGGTGGCCATCAGATCGTGCAAAGTAGTCCCATACTGCCAATTACCCCGCGAGCCCCCGCGGTGGGAAATTCACCAAGCTGCGCCCGCTGGAAACATTTCCGCATACGATGCGTACTCGTTTATAACCATTGGAGCATGAGGGAGACCGTAAGAATCCAATAAGGAGTACAGAGATGGGTAGGCATTCGCAAGGTCGTAACGAGCTGACCACGAGTTCTCACCGGGAGCAGCCTCGAGTTGCCACGTGTATTGGTCAGGAGGAATATTATGGCCTTTGATTTGGGAGAGCCAATTGGTAAACCATTTGTTATCCGGGTATGGAGCCACCCAAAGGGTAGGCCCGGAGTTCAAGACTTTTATTGAAAGCGGAATCTGCACGGATAGCCTTGTGGGTGCAGACGTAAAGGTCTATCCACTGTTGCGTAGGTAGTGCGGCTCCAGAACCAGTCCCATCGGGTTCATTCCAAATATCTCATACAAGGCCATCGAGTGCATCATTGTCCTTGAGATCAGACATGAGTTGCTTGACGAACTTGTCATAATCTGACCACTCGCCGTTGTCTCCTGGCCAGACCGTGGACGAGTTCGCGCTGTCTGCGCCCCAAAAATTGTGAGGCAGGATAATAAACCTCGCGTCAATATATGGAACGGCACATCTTGTAGTTGGTCAAAGTCGAACTGAGGCGACCGCGTTAAACCTGCATGGCATCAATCCATCCACGAGCAGGAGGCTTTTCCTGAGCACCGCCTGTACGACCATAGCTGAAGCCTATATTGGCGAAATAGTGGTCAGGGATCTGGCCGAAAGCATCGGAGATTCCATAGATGAACCCAGAAGCTAAATGTTTTGGTTCGCCTGGCTAAACGTGCACTCAGGTCAACGTAGGTGGAAACACCCGACATCATCACGTCCCCTGTTAAGTGAAGCCAAAACAGTCACAGCTGTTAAAACAAGAGAGCGTAATCAGAACTTCATGGTAGCAGAAGATAAAATACAAAAGCCTTCTTGTTTTCGAAGGTGTTATCCATTGCGAGGTTTGTCTAATTGGTTTTATCTTGTGCAGTTATATCTCCTTGCTGCAAACGTTGAAGCTGAAGGAAATTATTTTCGGAGTGGAGGCGAGGCATGCAGTGGTGTAAGCATGCTATAGGAATGGGAGCATGCTATCGTCCAGGATAATGGGTTCTAGAAACAACTCTGTTGTGGACTATTTGTGGGAGAATAGGTCCTTCGTGCCAGGATTTTCGGCTGAGACAATACCGAGACCCAGCCGGGCAAACCTTCTTTGATTGTTGCGCCCCCCGTTTTCATCAATCCGACATCGAAGAAACCTTGAACTAAACTGTGAAAGCTGAAAAGGCGGCAGAAGGAAGCGGGGTGTGCCATGGGATCATCCACACCCTCCGGGATCAGTTCTTAGAAGCGTGTACTCCCCCGCCGCTACTTGGCACCCCGGCGGGGGTGGAGAGGGAGAGCGAAGGAGATGCGATGGAGAAAGATCACCAGGTCGTGAGGATAAATCAACAATGAACGAACAACTTTCGAGCACTTTTAGCACCTTCGCCGACTTTCTCGTGGACAATTATCTCTGATTCTCCGGAAAGATGTTTCGCGAAGAAGGAAACCGACTGGTGTACGAGTATGACTCCGAACAGCTCTGGATTGAGCCTTGGGGTGAGAACGCGTTCCGAATTCGCGCCACGAAATGCGCCACCATGCCGACGGAGAACTGGGCTCTCAGCAACCTCGACAAGTTAGCTGATTCAACCTTGCCAGAGATCTCTATCTCTTCCACCTCTGCAAGTATCAACAATGGCAAAATACGCGCTGTTGTTTCCAAATTCGGGAAGCTCACTGTCTCCAACTCTAATGGCAAAGTGCTGTTTGAGGAGTACACGCGTACTCGCCGGGATATCCTTGATGCCAAATGCAGCGCCATTGAAGTCGAAGCTCGGGAATTCAAACCCCTCCTAGGTGGTGATTACCATTTGACTCTGCGACTGGAGAGCATCGACCCAAACGAAAAGATCTTTGGTATGGGCCAATATCAGATGCCATACCTCGATCTCAAGGGCCATGATCTGGAACTGGCTCCTCGCAACTCCCAAGCCAGTGTGCCGTTTGCCCTGTCGTCTCTCGGATATGGGTTCCTCTGGAACAATCCCGCGATCGGGCGTGCGGTCTTGGGGAAAAACATTATGAGCTTCGAGGCTTATTCTACCAAAGCAATGGACTTTTGGATCGTGGCAGGGGATTCGCCCGCAGAAATTGAAGAGGCTTATGCCAACGCGACAGGCAAAGTCCCTATGATGCCAGAATTCGGCCTAGGATTTTGGCAGTGTAAGTTGCGGTACCAAACGCAGGAAGAGCTCCTTAGCGTGGCGAGGGAGTATAAACGTCGCAATTTGCCTATCGATCTTATTGTGATTGACTTCTTCCACTGGCCGAAGCAGGGAGAGTGGAAATTTGACCCCGTCTACTGGCCTGATCCAGGTATGTCTCTTGAGTTTGCCGATACCAACTGGTGGCTTTCGATGATCAATGCTTCCAAGACGCTAATTAGAAATATGCCTATAGCCGGAATGGTGAAGGAGTTGAAGCAAATGAATATTGAATTGATGGTTTCTATCTGGCCGACTGTCGACAAAAAATCAGAGAACTATGAAGATATGCGCGAAAGGGGTCTTCTGATTCGTGTCGATCGCGGTATCAGAACTGGCCTAGACTTTCAAGGCGAGACTGTTCATTTTGATGCCACGAATCCTAAGGCGAGAGAGTACGTCTGGGGTAAAGTTCACCAAAACTACTACGAAAACTACGGAATCAAGGTTTTCTGGCTTGACGAAGCTGAGCCCGAATACACCGCTTACGATTTCGATAATTACCGGTATCACCTTGGCTCGAACCTTGCTATTGGAAACATCTATCCAAGTGACTATTCCCGGGCTTTTTATGAAGGGATGACCCGCGAAGGTCAACAAAATGTTGTCAACCTAGTGCGATGTGCTTGGGCCGGCAGTCAGAAGTACGGCGCGCTCGTCTGGAGCGGCGACATCGCCTCCTCCTGGAGTAGCTTCCGCAACCAGCTTGCTGCAGGCCTTAACATGGGCATCGCTGGTTTCCCGTGGTGGACCACCGATATAGGTGGCTTCCATGGAGGCGATCCTCACAGCACTCAATTTCGCGAACTCTTTGTACGCTGGTTCCAATGGGGCACTTTCTGCCCCGTTATGCGCCTGCACGGTGACCGAGAGCCCCGACAGCCGCAACAAGGCACGACTGGGGGTGCATCCTGTTGCAGTGGGGCAGATAACGAGGTCTGGTCTTATGGGCCAAAGGTTTATGAGATCTGCAAGAAGTATATGCTTATTCGCGAGGAGCTGCGGCCATATACAAGGCGACTGATGCAGGAGGCCGCCGACAAAGGGACGCCGGTGATGCGGACTCTGTTCTATGAGTTCCCAAATGATGAGAAGTGCTGGGACTTGAGTGATCAATATATGTATGGCGACCGGTACTTGTGCTGCCCCGTGCTGACAGCTGGAGTGACCAAGATGACGGTCTATCTGCCATGCCTGGCTGCTGGTGAGAAGTGGCAGGAATTTGCTGGAAAAGAAACCTGGGAAGGAAACCAGGAGGTTGAGATCGACTGCGCCATCGACACTATGCCAGTTTTTGTCCGAGTCGAGAGTAAATAGACACTAGAATCCAAAAATGTAACTGGAGAGAGATTTAACCCGCTTTTTCATTTCCCCACGGGTGTCTTGTCTGTGCCAACAGACCGATTTACAAGGTCTACCTAGCCCGATGGCTGATCATTCCGAGTCCACGATCATGACGGACGAGTCATGCAACAAGTAGTTGTACCTAACGGACCGAAAATGTGGGGGAGGCGCTAAATCTCCACAGGACGGTGGAGTCGCCGTCCGAGCAGCGATAAATAAAGATGGGGGAAGATGCTGACGCCACCGGCGACAGTGACCAGGGAGTTCCTTTCTCCCTTCCATTGCGTCTCTCTGTATTTATCAGTCCAAAAACCAGTCGCCCCATGGATGAGGAACAACCTCCCACTGCCGGCAAGCAGAATGCTGGCGAGGGCTCGAGGCACACCCGTATGCCCCTGGCCTGCACCAATTGCTGCCGGCGTTTCGCGAGAAAGGAGCACCTTGTCAGACACATGCGGATCCACACACAAGAAAAGCCATTCGCATGTGGTACTTGTGCGAAAGAATTCTCTCGGTTGTCAGTACTAGCTTCCCCGTGACGTTTACCATCTGGAACTGACCATCTGGAACTGTAAGGGACATCCTAAGCCGTCATGCGGAGATCCATACCCAGAAGCGACCGCCACACACTATTACGAAACACCTTTCGAAGAGAGCGTGTATTCAATGTGCGAAAAGTCGAATGCGCTGTACAAGAGAAGATCCCTGTGCGCGCTGCGACTCAAAGGGCCTCCGATGCGAGTACCGGATGTCGCCGATCAGGAAGCTAAGCAGAGGCCGTGACAAGGAAGGCGTTTCTGAAGCCGATCCAACCCAGACTCCAAATGCCCTGGCTGCCCACGAAGCGATAACAAGGCCCCTCCACCAAACAGCAGCGTTGAATGACGAGCGTAGCTCTCACGATCCTCTTGGCTCGGGAGTCTCCATGAACACCGCTGATCAGGGTCAGGTTTCCATCAGCACTGGCATCCCCCGGGGTCCAGTCATTTATGAAACTGGCTCAAGGCAAGCCCTCAGTCCGGAATTCATGTCAGGAATAAATTGGCTCTCGCCGGGCCAAACAATTCTCCAGGAATGGGGAAGTCAACTGGCTGAAATCACAGACAACGATTTTTTTCCCCCGATGTTCAATATGGTTGATCTTCCAGAGATGCCCTCGCTCTTCAATGCTGGCACTGAACAGGGAGCTGCTCCTGGAAATCCCGGTCAATTTTTCCCAGATCACACACAGCTTGGTACCTGGGAAGATACAGAAGGTCAATCTGGGATCAGGGAGCCGAAGTCTCCAGAAAATTTCCCTGACGGGCTATCAACCGGCACGTCTGGGTCGGTGGAAAGCAAATATTATGTCCACGGGGTTACATCGAGAGCTCCTTTTCAACGCAGGTCTCATAGTCTGCTAGCTGTACCCGAGGGTTGGTCGTCAGATATTTCATCATCTACCAGCACTACTAGCAATATCGCGTCGTCCGTTGATCATTGGCTGACGCCAGAGGTATATGCGAGAGTTATTTTGGGCATACAAGAGCAGATGAGCATACAGCCGCACATTCCGCCGCTAGAATACTTTCGACTCTGCGTGCACCTCTATTTCGACCGCCTGCACCCCAACTTCCCCTTCATCAATCGCGCGACCTTTCTAACCACCGAGCCCCACTGGGTCCTGTTAACCGCAGTTGCTGGTGTCGGGGCGGCCTATCTACAGTCACCGCTAGGGACGCAATGGAAGAACTCACTGATGGAAATACTGGAAACTACTCTGTCGAGTCATCTCAGTCGCTACCAAGATATCACCGGTGACGCAAATATGCAACCTTTCGACATGCCTATCACAATTGAACTTGTGGATGAGGTCATGCCACTCCTGCAAGCCAAAATCTTGCACATGCTTTTCATGCTGCATAGTAGCACCCTATATCGTACTCGACGTGCTGGTTTCGAGCGCGCTGAACTCACGCAGTGGTGTTCATATCTCAACCTAATGTCAACCTCATCAGCCCCTCCTACATCGATAGACGGCGCTACAGATGTGCAGCTCTGGGTAAAAGTCCAGTCACGGCTTCGAGCGGGAATGATGATTTGGGTAAGTGCAAATATTTGTCAACAATGCAATGATTTCCTGACAAGTTTCCTAGCTTCTGGACTCTATGCTTTCCTATGAGTTGAATTGCAAGCACATTATGAAGCTGGGCGACGCCGCCAAATGGCTGCCCTCCCATGAAGTAGCATGGGAGCAGCCATCGATTGCAAATATTGAGTTCGCTCAGAGGCATTCAAGTACAATCGTCACCTCTGCTTGGGTTCCCTGCAAACGCCCCCTTACTGACGAGCCCGTTTGAATTATAGTATCTTTTGCGGATGCAATCGACATGATATACATTGAAAAGCGGATTAGCCCACACCTTAGCGAGTTCAGTCATGTTCTTCTCATTCACGCCATCTACCGACGGACCACCGAGATCATCGACGAAAGTCGCATGCGACTGTCATCCTGGAGCCCTACATCCAGCATGCAAGCCTTGAGCAGCGAGCCTAATCCAGCTCAGGAGTGGCCCGCATCTAGCACGACAGCGTCGAACTGGCGCAACGCGGCCTGCGACTCACTCGATGTTCTGAATTGGGCCGCAAACAGCAAAGCTGCTGAATCGTGCTGGGAGGAACCCACCATTCTGTACCTGCATCTTTCTCGGCTGATACTCCTTGCTCCGATCGCGCATTTTCAGACTCTGGCAAAATTTCCGTCATTGAACACGCTGAAATGGCCCAACGCGATCCCTTCCAACCAATATAATTATGAAAATGCGCGTAACCACGTCCTCCAATGGGCCATTCGCGATCAGTTCAAGGCCCGACTATCGGTCGTACACGCTGGCGCCTTGCTATGGCATGTCCGCCGTTTCAGCACCAACAACGCCATAGAACCATTCGGCATCTATATTGCAACACTACTCCTCTGGGCATATAGCGTTTCGACATACGCGGTCAGTAACCCGCCAGGTCCAATGAGAGCTGATCGGACCTCGCGAGGCGACGACGTCTCTTCGGATGATTCTGACGATGAGCCTCTTTGGCTTCGCCTTGACCGACCTCTGGACGACGAACTCGTCCAGACATACATACGTGTCGGGAACAAAATGTCTGCCCGCTTAAAAGGGGTCGGAGATATCGGCAAGCATGACGCGCCATTGAAAATTCTCAAGCAGGGATATTATCTACTTGCCGGGAAGAAGTTTGCTGGGACCCGCAACAACACTGTTAATGGAAGTGTGCCTGGGGAGACAAAACATTGCACGTGGGAAATACGGCGATCATACGCAGCAACAATCCAGTGCCTGATTGACGCGACAGGGTCTGCTTAGATGAACAAAGACCTGACTGGACTACCAAAATTCATATTCGCACACCTCCATTCATCGCAGCCGGAATATTAATTGACTTTCAAGTGCACATCTTTATATGTAATTTCTGGCTCGTTGCATCGTCGGTTGTCTTGGAGTCAGCGTTACTATTAAGCTATGTATGTCCGTCGAGGAGGTTAAAGAAAAGTTTTCGATGGCTTCTACCGACAGTGAGCTTGTCCAGAAAATTTATTATCTCGAAGGTGGTCGTAAACGGTAATTTCAAAACCCTGCAAAGTGAATTCCATTGACATTGACAAATAGACTTCCAAGAGACTGTAAGGATAGGACATAAAACATTAGATAATTCCACTACCCCCGCAAACTCCGTCACTCCAGCGAGGGCACTAAAAGTTCTCCAGGATGCCCTTCAGTCTTTCAAAATGAGAACATCATCAGCCTCAGCGTAGGCATCAACACGATACTTGGAGAAGTGCCTAGCGCCAACCTTGCGCGCAAAAAGAATATCCAATTCCTCGAACGTCTTACCCTTCGTCTCTGGAAGCCTAAAGAATGTCCAAACAAAAAAGGCCAAGGCGCAGCCACCCCAGAAAAAGCCGGTTTTGCCTTTCCAATCTCCAGCTGTAGGGTTCAGCATGTAGGGATTGATGACGTTGCAGACGATCTGCGAGATGTAGTAGGCAATACGAGCAAGGCAAACAGACTTGTTTCGCAGGCGGGTCGATGAAGTCTCACTAATGATGGCATAACATATCGGCCCAACGGTAAGGTAGTATGTTAGCAGCCAGAGGAGCATCATCGTTGCTTGCGCGTAGTTTCCCCCAACTGAGTCGCCGGCGCCCACAGATACAAAGCCCACAACCATCAAAATGATGGTTAATAGGCCCAGCCCCCATAGATAGAGGGTACGACGGCCAAAGACATGGAGGAGATACCAGGAAATAATGGTGCCAACAGAGGCGAGGCCGAGACCTCCGACAGACATCTTGAATGAGATTGAAGGCGGGAGACCGGCCTGTTCGAAGAAGTAGGTTGGAGTGCCGCCCATGGCCGAGCCACAGAAGGGTTGGGCGGCGAAAGCCATACAGGCAATCTCAGTTCGGCGAAGATCCACGCCACGGAAACAATCCCAGTAGCTTGTGCCTTGGTCGATTTGCTTCTCCAGCTCGTTGGTGTGGATCATCATCGCCACGCTTTGTTTCGCGCCGCCATTTGCATCAAAGCCAAGACGAATCATGCTCCGCTCCGCGGACACATAGTCACCCCGTCGGACAAAGAACCACGGAGACTCTGGAGCGGACAGCAGGATCACGAACAGCGGAATAGGCCATGCCCACTGGATAGCGAAGGGTATCCGATATCCCCACTCGGTTGTAGATCCAGAGAACCCAGACTGCACTCCAGCCGAGATAAGCTGACCAATCGCCCAGCACAGGTTCACATATACAGTAAGATAGCCGCGCAGGGAGAGAGGACAGACCTCAGACGCGTACGCGGGTGCCATGGTTGCAAAAACTCCCCAGGGGATACCGCATAGAAATTCACCCACCAAGAGGACAGGTAAGCTGGTTGCAAAGAAGGGGATGAAGATGAACGCAGTGATGGCAACCAAGCTTGCCAGCAACACCTTGCGGTAGCCGAACCGGTGGGTGAAATAGCCGTTGGCGAAAGCGCCCACGATAGTGCCAACAGAGACCGCGTTGCTGAGGCCATTCTGCCAGGATGCAGTAATCTGGTAGCTATCGCTGCTGGCTATGTACGAGCCATAGCGTTGCTTGAAGGCGGGCTGAGCGAAAAAGGAGGACATGAGGACAATGTCGTAACCTTCCATGATGATACAAGTTGAGAGTAAGACCGACCACATCGCCGCTTTGGGGTACTTGCGAATCGCTTGCACGAAAGTATCCTGGTGCTCCGCTGCGGCCGCTTGTCTTGCAAGATCCTCGGATTTGACATGATCGTCGTCGTCACCCCTCTCCATGTGGGCTACCTGCTCGTCGGCTTTTTCATTAGATGCCATGGCCCGGCACCTTGTAGGTGAATACAAGTTGAGAAGGTATACGGAAGTCTAGAAGCTGAGTTAATGACTGCCGCAATGATACCGCAACAAACTATGACATGACCAACATACAACCGTGTGTGTTGAACCCGTCAACAATCTCGTTCCCAGATGGTGATACGACAAACGATTCTGATGTCGAGAACGGGATCACTGTCGACCTTTTATTGAGACAAGGCTGTTGATATCGACCTCGTCACGCTTGGATCGGTTCATATGCCTTTCAGAATCCGGGGAAACAGCTAGTAAGTGGGCCCATTGGCCCGGCACGGTTGGTCCTAAAGTTAAACCAGCTACCCCGCCGGACTACACAAAACCCAGCCCTTGTCTAACTTTTAAGTTGCTATTAAGTTGTGTTTTGAGTTCCGACGGGGTAGAACCCTGTCTCAGCTCCATCGCGGATCCAACACTTGGCATTTCTTTTCACGACACGCCAGGACCGCCGGAGCTGGACTGCTGCGACTTTACGTGGCTGAAACAGCCCATCATTGGCCACTCCCATCTTGATCATAAATAAAATGCACCTGGGGTTCCCGTCCATCCTAGTATTAGGCTATTTGGTGCTGCGGGGGCCCGATCCAGCATCAACCAGTAACCAACTAATTCATTACCTGGATTTTGGGTGGACACTGGAATAGCTTCACGATGATCGCTTGAGTTTCCTTCGCGGCTTCGTCTGGATTCAACGCGCTCCCCTTCCCTCGTCCACATTCCCCACAGGCCTCCGTGATGGGGGGGGGGGGGGGGGGGGGGGGGGGGGGGGGGGGGGGGGGGGGGGGGGGGGGGGGGGGGGGGGGGGGGGGGGGGGGGGGGGGGGGGGGGGGGGGGGGGGGGGAGGGGGGGGGGTGGGGGGGGGGGGGGGGGGTGGGGGGTAGGGGGGGTGGGGGGGGGGGTGTGGGGGAGGGGGGGGAGGGGGGTGGGGGTGTTTTAATGGAAGTAGAGTGGTGGTTGGAAAAGAGATTTATAGGAGGGGTGTATGAGATAA
>JAPDFA010000103.1:0-109910 GCA_027569415.1 Penicillium janthinellum | reverse complement strand
CCCCCCCCCCCCCCCCCCCCCCCCCCCCCCCCCCCCCCCCCCCCCCCCCCCCCCCCCCCCCCCCCCCCCCCCCCCCCCCCCCCCCCCCCCCCCCCCCCCCCCCCCCCCCCCCCCCCCCCCCCCCCTTTCTATAGATTTGACCCGAAGGTCTAGAGAACTTGAGTGTATTTGATTCCTTTGTTCAGTTCATGATCAATGGACAATGGATGGAACATTCCGAAATAAAGCTGTACAGCCTGAAGCGCGCAGACAAGTCATACTCTTTGTTCCAATATGGGACACAGCCTCGTCCAAACGAGCCTAGGGGTGGATTGCTTTGTTTTGCAGACACAAGGATGCAAGCTCATGCAAGATAACCCAATTTCATGTAAAACCATAATCACATCGATCGTCAACAGCCCCGTTGTTCTTACAGAGACAAATTGCCCACGCTCGCTGACAGATCAGGATCATCCGCGACCGGAGCAAGTCCGACATACTTGTTGATCCAATTCAACACAGTACGGTGCCACATCAAAGAGTTCTCCGGGTTCAACACCCAATGGTTCTCATCCGGGAATGTCAAGAAAGCGCTGTCGACGCCCCGCATCTGCAGCACGTTGAATGCAGCCAGGCCCTCCGCGATAGTAAGTCGGTAGTCCAACTCATTATGAATGATGAGATGGGGCGTCGCCCAATTCTCGGTGAACCGTGACGGATCCCATTTCGACCAGTTCTCGGGAACCTTCCAGATAGGGCCCTTCAGATCGTGCAGGGGGAAATATTGCTCTTCACTGGCCAATTGCGAGGTCATGCTGAATACCCCATCGTGGGTAACCAGCGCCTTGAACTTGCGGCCGAGCGGATGACCCTGGATCCAGTTCATCATGTACCCACCATAAGATGCGCCCAGTGCCACGGCCCGGGTAGTGTCGATGTATTGGAGGTTTTGCTCGATGTACTCAAACCCCTTCACAATATCCTCGTACGGCCGGCCACCCCACTCGCCGCGGATGCCGTCGGTAAAGTCCTGGCCGTAGCCGGTACTGCCAGTCGGGTTGGGCGTGACAACGACGTATCCTTGCTCGGCGAATACTGCGGGATTCCATCGGGTGCTCCACTGGTCATTCCATGCGCCTTGCGGACCACCGTGGATTAGATAGGCCAAGGGATACCGCTCTCCAGGCTTGAAGTGGGATGGCTTCACCACCCAGGCGTGCACCTTGTGGCCCTCGGCTCCCTTGAACCAGATTTCATCCACCTGTGCTGATGACAGACCAAAGGTAGATCCTCCCCGGCAGTTCGATGACACAACTTTGACTTGCTCGGGATGAGCCGGGTCGATAATTGACCAGACGCTGTTGTCAACTAGGCTGGAGCTAGAGACAAAGAGTTTGGACGTCTTGGCTCCAGCGGGAACGACGTCGTTGACAAACCCCTCATGCGTCAGTTTCTTCAGTGCATCAGGCTTAGCCTTTCGAATACCGTCCAGGGGCAGCTGGTACAAGACTCCACGACCAACTTCTTCAACCTGAATGAGCAAGGACTTGTCATCCTGGGCAAAGGACACGGCTGAAGGGCTAAGCTCCCAGTCACCCTTTCCATCAGCGCTCTCGAAAATTTCCAACATCTCGCCATTCCAGGGGTTGGGAACGTAGACAATCCGGTTCTTGTCCGACTCGTATCCGTCCTTCTGCATTACCAGAAGCGCAATGGAACTGCCGTCGGAGGACAGCACAGGCGAAGCCATTGCGCCCTCAAGGCTCGCCACCTTGCATGGCTTGATATCTGAGACACTCATACTAGTCCACGAGAACATCGGCGCATAGTAGGCCGAGCAAGCGGTATGCGTAGCGGGGTTCAAGTTCGGATCTTTGGCAATGAACACGATAGCCTGGGGGCTGATGTCAAAATCACCAGTGCCGCCAAATGGAGGAATCGGCGATTCAACCGCTCCCAGTCCCGACACGGAGATCAAGTTCGTGAGACCCGAGACCGAATACTTGCCCGCCAGTCTACGCGCCGGTGCCAGGGGCGCCTGCTCAAGTAGACCGTACCAAATAGCATTCTTCTGCGGCTCAATATACGAATCCCAATGCCGCACAAACAACGAAGTGTACAGGCGACCCGTGGTGTGTGATTTCTTCGCATCGTGAGGGTTGAACAGCGAACCGTCCGGGTTGGCCTTGCCCGACACGGCGAAGCCAATCTTTCCCGGCTCGATGACAGTGAGCTTCAAGTCCGATACTGGGCCTGGAACGGTACCAGCTGTGTAGGTTGTTTCGGCCTCGCGCGCATTGCCGACGATGAAGCTTGTGTTGCCGTTGGACTTGGTCTTCAACCAGACTAGCTCGTCACTGTCGCCCAGCCACTGCGGGTTGCTGGCGCCGGGGTCATTGGTAATAAGGGCCGATCGGCCAGAGTCAATATCAAAGACGCGGATTTCGTTGGTCTTGGAATGCGACTCGAATGAGTAGGATGTTTGCGTGTAGACGGCGAGAGTGCCAGATGCGTTGGGGACGGCTGAGGATCGCCTGGGGGCGCCGAGGAGGACCCTGGAGATTGTTTGTTAGAACATGGATGCCGCGGCCAATTTGATGGCTTCAAAGCCGGATCATAATGGAAATCGTCGTCATTATGTGAGGGTTACTTACTCGGGAGTGAACTTCATAGGGCGGATTGTCATGTCAATCAGGTCCAAATAGGAAGATAATAGTGCAAGCAAGGAGCTTCCCCGAGATCAAGCTAGAGGCAGGAAGCTTAAGATTTGGGGATGAGAGATAAACTAGACCTGGAAAAGGCCCTGGGATCAGCAATTGACGGGGAGGAAGAAGCGCAGTAGATAAGAAGGAAGAAGTGACCACAGACTTCGAGACGAAGTGCATGGGGGAGCTTGGGAATGCAACGTGACTCGACTCGATGCGGATGCGGATGCGGGGTATTGTCGCCATGGTTAAGCGTTCCACTGCCGTCAACTACTCCAACGGAGCTCCGGTTCTTCTCCAAACACGCCATGCCAACCTTGGAAGGACGATTGAAAACCGTGGCACCTTCCTTATTCATTTGGAAATACAATATAAGCCAGGTCGGTAATACAACCACTGCAAAGGAGCGCACTGAAAGGAGCGGGTTCGATGCCCGGCAGGGCTGAATGTATAATATGTTCTCTCTAACCTTATCAAGCTCGACCTCTAGGCTCTCGAACTTGTAAGAAATTTTTCAACGAGCAACAAAGTGTGAAGAAAAAGAAGAATAACACCTTTTGTATCCAGATAGCTCCAAAACTATTATTACAAAAAAAAAAACAATTGGAATCATGATCTACTCCTCCTCTTCCTCCTCACTCTCATCTTCCTCCATGCCCTCAGCCGCGTTCACAGTGAACGTAGGCGCCTGATCCACACCGACATAGCTGTCGCTCATGAGGTACAGTGTCAATTCATGCTCGCCAGGCGAGGGAACCACGTATTCCAGACGCAAGTCAAGCTTGCGACCAATAGTGACACGCTTAATGGCCAGGAGGTTCTTGGTCTTCTCCTCACCGACAACCAGCCACCAGTTCTCCATCTTCTGGCTGGGGTAGAAGGGCGCGTGGACAACGGTGTCGACTTCCTCGTCCTCCTCGACCTCGCGCTGGATCTTGACCTTGAGGTAGGCGGGCTCACCGGATGTGACGTTCTCGGGGTCCTCGACTTCAAAGTCCATGTCGATGCTGGGGTACTTGTCGTTGGTGAAGGCAGCGGCTTGCGCGAGCTGCTTGTTGTTGAGCCCCAGGCGCTTGACCAGGGTGGCGTAGTCCTTGTTCTCAGTGGGATCCATGGCTTCCATGAACTCGAAGATATCGTTGATCCTATAAGAAGCGGAGTTAGTACATGTTAATTGTTCACTCAGGACCAGTGATACATACTCGTATTCCTTGGCGACCTCAATGACCTCGGGCGAGAAGTGGGGGATCTGCTTGAGGGGACTATCACGATCCCACATAGCCTGGACGACCATCTGTGACAGCTCCATGGCGTTCATGGCGTTGAGATGACCCTCTGAGGAGAGCACATCCACGCAGGCGCTGAGCAAGTTGAGCACCTTGCGAACAATGTCTTCCTGATCCTTGGCAAGATCGATGGGAAGTTGCATCCGCGAGAAGTGAGCTTGCAAGAGAACAAAGGCCTTGAAGTGCGGGGAGTCAAACGCCGGCTCAGACATTTTGACGGGCACCCGGTCGTAGACACGTCGAAGGATGTGATCCTCGTGGCGACGCATCTGGATAGACTCAAACTCAGTAGCCGAGGTGACGATCTCCAGGATGCCCTTGAGCTTCGTCCGAGCAGAAAGAGACAGCAGGAAAGTCTGCATCGTGATGAAGGAGATGTTGTAGTAGGCACTGATCATAGCCGCATTCAGAGGAGAGACACTATCATCCTCCTCGTCAAGGTCAATGATCTTGGCATCGGAGAGTTCCTTCAGAGTGGTCTCGACCAGCTCTGACAAGAAGGTACTCAGACCCTCGTGGCTGACATCGCTGAGGCCGTAGAAGCTGGGGTTTGCGAGAAGACGGCGGTAGAAGTAGGTGTAAGTCATCCAATCAACGGCATCTTGAGTGGAAGTCAGGGTGCGAGTGCTCGCCTCAGTCACAAAGGCGTCGTGCAAGTAAACCTGGAGGTGGCTCTCAACGGGCAACGCCTCATTAAGGAACTTCTTGTAGTATTCGCGCTTCACAGCAGGCACCATCAGGACACCACGACCGATCTTGTCAACACCGGGGCGCGAAGCCTTGCCAAACATTTGAAGGATCTCGCTGATGGGGTAGTCAATGTAACGATGCTCACGGCCGTCGAAGAATTGCGTGTTCATAACAATGACCAGGTGGGCAGTGACATTCAGCTCCCAGCAGACATCACGCGAGGCAAGAAGGACCTGGATGGCGCCAATACTGAACAGATGCGAAACAATGCGCTTATCAGTCTGGCTCAAAGCCTCGTGGTAGTAACCGATACCGTGGGTCAATGAGGTGGCCAGAGTCTGTTCCTGGATGCGAGAAAGCAACGGGGCCAGTTCGTGGACATCTGCGTTTAGGAATCGATCTTCATTGTCATCCATCGCGCATGCAGCAAGGAGATCCATTGCCGTGGAACGAGTCTGTTTGCGGCTGGGAACGAAGATGAGAGCGGGCTTGTCAGGGGACAATTGCAAGATGGATTGATAGGCAGGCCGAGACATGGCAAGCATAAGAGAGGGGAAGTGAGGAATGGTGTATGACTGGATGTGCAGCTCCAAGGGAACAGGGCGGGCATGTGGGCTGAAATTGTAAATGGTGTGCTTGTTAGCGCCAATCCACTCGCCAATGTCGCGAGCGTTGGACAGTGGCACACTCAGGCCGAGAATGCGCATCTCGTTCTCAGTCTGCAGAGCGATGTAATGCATACGAGACACAACCACCTCGTACACGTATCCACCAAAGCCGCCAAGCATGTGAAGCTCATCAGCAATGAAAAGCTGGACAGTCTGCACGTTCTTGCGTCTTTGCCACTGACGGGAGATCACATCCCATTGAACAGGTGTCGCAAGGACAAGGTCAGCCTGCTCTAAAAGCTTTAGATCCGCCGTTGTCTCGCCGGTAAGCTTAACGATGGTCTTGCCACCACCGATGTTGCCCAGTCGCTGCTCCCAGTCAGCCAGGCGCTGGTCAACGAGCTCCTGGAAGGGAGCAATGTAAACAGCTCTGCCTTCGTTTTCAGCAGACCAGTGTCGGAGCAGAGCAAGCTCAGCGCAGACAGTCTTGCCGCTTCCAGTTGGCGCGCCAATGAAGACATTATCGTCCGAGTCAAACACAGACTTGAAAACCTGAGTTTGGATTTTGTTGAAGTGCTCCCAGTTGGGAAACAGCTTCTGGTACTCCTCGCGCTTCAAGGCCTTGACAGGGGCACGCTGCATATCGAGCAGGGGGGTGTGAGGAGGGAAGCGCTCAGGGAGAATCAGCTTCTGGAAGGAAACAGCGATCTTTGTCTCGGAGTGCATCCAGCGATCGGATACCAAGGAAATGAAGTAATTGGGAGGCATGGGCTCAGTAATGGGGACAGTGAACTCGACCATGTGCTCGTTCATCTCAGAAATGGCAAAGTCACGACGCAGCAGGAAACGGTCGTGGAACAGGATCTCTTCACCATCACAATCCTCCACCAGGATCCAGAAATCTTGCGCTGTTCCGTGCACAGCATCATCCCAGACAAAGTTAGGCGTGATGGTCAGTTCGACACGAAGCATGGAACGAGTGATGGGCTGCACTTGAGCTTGCACATCGAGTCGAGGGAATTTGGAGACCAGGTCACACACAACACGACCAGCCTTGGGCATACCAAGCAGCTCGCCCATGCGGGGAGGATCCAGGTCAAAGTAGCTTGGCCATGGCACATCAATGCGCTCAGCCTTCTGTAGGATATCCCTGGGACAGCCTGGGAATTGACGCAGAGGAGACATAGTGGGCCACATACGCTTCTCCGCCATCTTGCAGAGGTCAAGCGCAGTCTTCGCTACCGATGCCCATCCCTTCTTCAAGCAAATCTCGAAGATAGCACGAATAATACGACCAGCAGACTGGGTGACGTAGACCATGTCGGCCATGAGGGCAAGACCTTCAAGCTTCAGACGGGAAATGTATGCTTGAAGGAGGACATTGATCTTAGCATGAGGCTCGTCAATAGTCTCCTTGACAGGGACTGGAACACGGCCCAGCAGCTTGCCAAGCTCCAGCTTCTCATCTTGGCGAACCGGGATGTACTTGAACTCATCACTGAGGGCAAAGATGCGGAAGAGTTCGATGGTAGTGATGGAAGGCTGGAGGTGCTGGGCATAGGTGAGCATCGAGTTGTGACCGATGTAGTAATGAGAGGAAATGCGACCGAGCTCAGTGGATTGCAGCCGGCCGGTCTTCTTCTCATATTTGACCAACCCGGCCCTCTCAAGGACTGTCGCGGCGGAGTGAATCAAGTCGACACGCTTCTGTTCTAAAGCATCATCGTTCTCATAGTCCGCACCGACGCTGTACAGGCCAGGCGAGCGGAGCATCCGGACGTAAAGGTAGGTGTAACCAAGCCATTCAACACCCTCATCGCGGGTACGAACGTTGCCGAGAACAACTTCAGCGTTAAGGTTGTCGGCCAGCTTACTCATGAGCTGAGACTCAATGGGCAGCTGCTGGTTCATGAGGGAAAGGTAGTACTGGATCTCAGACTGAGAGGTGATAATGATACCCTCACCAAAAGTATCGTATTGAGGTCGGCCAGCACGTCCGAGCATCTGGAGCACATCTTGCGGGCTGAGCTCGACCCAGCTACCCTTCTCCGGAGAATATACCTGAGTTCCCTTGATGATGACTGTGTGGGCGGGAAGGTTGACACCCCACGCCAGAGTGGCGGTACAAACAAGAACCTGAATACTGCCATCGGCGAACAAAGCCTGGACAGAATCACGATCTGCGAGACTGAGACCAGCATGATGGATACCCAGACCGTAGGGAAGAAGGTCCTTCAACGATGCGTCATCAACGGAATCCGCCTCCTCGGAGAGAATCGCACGACTAGCAGCATCACTGCGCAGGATCTGACCAATGGTCTCCATCTCGATCGCCTTGTCTCGAATGTACTTGGCCGTCTTGGCCGTCTCCTTTCGGGAGTGGACGAAGATCAGCATCTGATTTCGCTTCTGGCCGACTTGCTCCATAACCTTGTTGTAGCAGATATCGTTCATGGTCTTGAGCTGCTTGATGGCCTTCTTGTCTGTCACGCCAATGAATTCCTGCTTGAGGGGGCAAGGACGGTACGAGCCGTCGAAGTGAAATACGCCCGTCTCTGGGTCAGCGCGGAGGAAGCTTGCCACGTCGCGGTAATTGGGCAGGGTAGCACTGAGACCCACGATACGGACGGGGTCACCAGTCTGCTCGACCCGGCGGATGGTACGGCTAACGATGCTCTCCAGGACAGGACCACGGTCGTCGTGGAGAAGATGAATCTCATCAATGACGATAAGGCGGACAAGATTGGTGTAGCTGGTTTCGGATGCCTTGCGGGTGATAACGTCGTACTTTTCGGGGGTGGTGACAATGATCTGGGTATCGGCAATTTGCTGCTTGGTGAGCTGGCGATCACCAGTGAGCTCTGCCACGCGAATCCCATACGGCTCGAGACGCTTTCCCAGATTTCCAACCTGCTCCTGGACAAGAGCCTTCAGCGGGGAGATGTAGATGATCTTAAAGTCGTCAAGCATAACCTCGCCGGTTTCTGGGTTGCGGTTCTTGCCAATCTCACGGAGAATGGTGAGCATCGCGACGTTAGTCTTTCCAGAGCCAGTGGGAGCACAGACGAGGAGATTGCCATCATCATGGAAAGCCGACGGGTAACACCTGGTCTGGACCCGATTCAGCTCCTTCGCGCTCCCGAAGCCCACACGCGCCCAGTCGGGAAGCTCTGTCGTAGGAATATTCTTCTCGCCGGGGAGCTTCTTGGCTTGAGGTGGGGGGACGTGAATCTCTTCGTAGCCCTTGAAAGTTCGCTTCGTTGAGCCTTGGGGCAGCTTGACGTTTGGGTTGGTCATGAGATGGTTGCCCTGATGGAAGACAAGGTTCTCAAGGTTGATCAGTCGCTTGGGCTGCAGACCACCAACCAAGCCATTTTCACCCACTTGTTTCTGCTCCTGCGCTTCAGGCGCCGAAGGAACATCAACATCCATCAAGTCCAGCTTAATCTTTTCGGCCCGGTGGGCGAGATCCTCGGTGGCCTTTCCGCGAATTTCATCCAGAACGGCACGGTGCCCAGCCTCAACCATCTGGCTTTCAACGAGGTTCCTCGCATCCGCATCTTCGGCGACCTGTCTCCAGCGGGTGACCCAGACGACCTTGGTACGATTGGAGACGAGTTTGGCGACGAGATCAGGGTGGTCGTAGTCGAAAAGCTCCATCAAATCATTTTCAACATCGCGCAAAGGTTTCTCTGTACCGTCCTCGGCTGTACCACCAAGTATGTCGAGAGCCTCTTTAGTCTTCTCTTGTTGAATATGAGCGTCTCGGTATACTGCACCAATCTGACGTTGGAGCCAGTATGCATCAATCTCGCGGGCAGACACGATGAGTCCAGCTTTATCCTGAGTCTTGTCGCCCCGGTCCAGTCCGCCATCAATAACCATTTCGTCGGCCTCTTCTGGTTCCTCTGCAGCACCTTCGTAGATGTCTGGTCGATCCTGCTCGTCAAGCTCTTCCTCGTCGGAGTCTTCGTCCCGGATCTCGTCCACGGTGCCCATGCGGTCCTCGTCCTCGTCCTCCTCGTCGAAAACAACGGCGACACCCTGACGCTCATCGAGCTCGCCATCACCCTCGTCCAAGCCACCATCCATATCCTCGTCTTCGTCTTGCGCATCGTAATCGGTGATCTTCTTGCCCAAGTTGACAAGCTCATTGAACTCCTTGGGATTCATCGACGTGCCCAAGAGATCATCAATCTCCTTCTTTTTATCAAAATCCTTCATGTCCTCATCCTTGAGCAGTTCAAGAACAGCGTCGGCCGCACTCCGAACGACCTCGTGGGGGACATCGCCAAGGTTCGTGCCGGTTATCGTGAGGATGAGATCGTACGTAGCTCGCGTGGCAGGTGTTCGGGGTCGGTATTTGAGTCCCTCGATCAGGGCGTCGGCTGCTGAGAGGATACCCTGGCCTCGTTGTTGCGCAGGCTGGCCGCGCTGGCGTTTCCTCTGTTCCCGCAGAAGCACGTCCTCGCCTTCGTGAATGGCCCCTCGCTCGAGTTCTGCTCCAGCCTTCTTCTTTGACTTTGGCACATTGTCGCGCGCGACTCGCGCGCCCATTTCGCGAATGCCAATGCGGCCTGCGAGAGACTCGGGGTCACCAGTAGGTTCGTCATTGACGCGACTGATGAATCGACGGTCCGCCTGGAGAACCAGGTTGGACATCGCCGAGTACTTATATTGAGAGATATTTTGGTCCGCCATCTTGGTTGTGAAGTGGGAAAAGCTTTCCCAAGCAGTCGATTAAACGAGTGATAAAGAGGGAGAAAATATGTGAGTCGCGACTCTGTTCGGCCGTGTTGCGCCGCACTCAAATGTCGTCCGCGCCACAAAGCAGGGGGTAAATCAGCGATGGAAAGCGGTTCAAGAGGTCTCAAACCTGTCTCATTCTCCTCGCGCAAGTGAAATGACTTGTATGGGGAGAAATGGAGGCCAGGGTTGATGCGAGGGTTTGGAGGTCTGCAGGAAGAGATGAGCTCGGGAAGATTTCGGTGGCGAAGGCGGAAGGAGGGTAGCTTTTGTGGTTCTGCCGCTCCTTTCCCCGTTGGCGTAGAAAGGCGTCGACGTTGCAACGATGCGACTTAATGCTCAGGGCTTTGCTCCTTTGATAACGTGCTTGCGGGGATCGGTTGATCGAAATCTATTCATCGCATCTTTCCAATGCCCTATTCATCGGACAATCTGTCACCATGCGCGTCGCAGCTCGTCGCGCCCTCGCGTGTCCGCGGCGTTTTCGCCAGTTGAGCAACATAGAGGCGCGAAAACCAGGGCAACGGTCAACTTGAAAGACATCCCGCAAGGTGTCGTCAAATTAGCGCCATACAACGATGGAGTGGACGATGCTCCTCAGTATCCTACCGTGGTGCAAGGGCACCGTAACAACATGCAGAAGTTCAAGAACTGCGTTATCTTGACAAGAGTTGGAGGCTTCTACGAGGTATGGGGTGATATTCCTTAATTTGAAGCAAAGTTCTAATATGGATTTTATCAGCTCTACTTCGAACAAGCTGAAGAACTGGCGCCGCTGCTCAGCTTGAAGGTTGCGTCTAAGAAAACCAGCGCCGGACCCGTTCCCATGGCTGGATTTCCCTTTTTCCAACTCGATCGCTTCCTCAAGATACTTGTGCAAGACCTCAACAAATATGTGGCGATCAGTGAGGAATTTGCTATCGAAGCAGAGGATAAGGTGAAATCAGGGGGTCTGATGTGGGATCGGAAGGTAGCCAGGATCATCACGCCAGGCACGCTGATTGACGAAAAGTTTATCGATCCTTCTGAGAATAACTTCTTGTTGGCAATATACTTGGACGTTACTGCACTAGCAGCGCAATCAAAGCAGCAGGTTGATGCGAAAACTTCGCAGCACATATTGTCCTCTGTCCCTCAGCCCGTAGGCTTGTCATGGATGGACTTGTCTACGGGCGACTTCTACACGCAACTCACGACCTTACAGATGCTACCATCAGCTATCGCCAGAATTGGGGCGCGCGAGATACTCGTTGATCAAAATGTTCAAGATCTCATTGGACAAGAGCTGCAGCTGCTTGTTGGGCATGAGCACCGCTTGGTCACATTCTTCCCATTCCCGGAGGAAATCTCGCCCATGACTGAATGGGACTCCATGCTTGAAGCGCCTATACCAAAGGACACCCTTGCTTCGTTCGCTCCAGAAGAGGTAGCAGCTGGGTATAGTCTACTCGAGTACACCCGTGTACAATTGCAGAGAACAGACCTCAAACTCCTGCCTCCGAAGCGGCGTCATTTAGACGAGTCTGTGAGTATTGACAGGAACAGCTTGAGAGGCCTCGAGATACTCGAGACTGCGCGGGATGGGTTTGGTAAAGGAAGTCTGCTCCACGCTGTCCGCAGAACCAGCACCAAAAGTGGCGCTCGGCTTTTGCGGGATCGACTGAGTATGCGAGGCAACGCCCTGCTGGAAGTTTCAAATGCTGATCTCATCGCGCAGCCTCTCCGTCTACTTCCATACAGGTCATTAATGATCGGTTGGACCTTGTCTCCGTGTTTATTGCGAGTCCCGACCTCCGCGACAGCGTAATCCAGCTACTCAAACGCAGCTACGATGCCCAACGCTTGGTTCAAAAATTTGCCCTCGGCAAAGGAGACGCTGACGACTTGATCTGTCTTTCTCGGGCCATAGAAGCTTCAAAGGGTGTCAGACAAGTCCTGACCGACTACGCGAGACATCTGCGTACGTCCGACGGGAAGTCAAGCCTGGCATCCATGATTTCTCGGCTGCATCTGGATGGCCCCATTGCCCTCGCGGAGAGAATCCTCGCCGCCATCGACGAAGAAGGTCTCCTCCAGCAGCAGCGCGTCGAGGATAGTACAGCCGCCGAAGCAGCTAGTCTTGCACAAGAGGTCGCTTTGAGCGAAGGCACACCGAGCGAGCTTGAGGCACTACCAAAAAAAGTCCGTGCCAAATCCAGCGGGCGCACTGCCGCCGTGGATACCGAGTCTGGACCCATCGAGACGTGGATTATGCGGCGCGATGCCAGCAAGACATTGAAATCTCTCCATGAGCAACTGGACCGATTCTCCGACGAAAAGGGCACACTCACCCAGCGTCTGCGTGGCTCCGTAGGTTCAACAAACCTTACTCTCAAGTGGACACCTGGGCTGGGCCACATTTGCCACGTCAAAGGTGCCAAAATATCCCAGCAGTCCCTCGAAGAACTAGGCGTCACACGAAATGTGTCGTCCACCAAATCCACCCGCTCCTTTTACCTGCCAGCCTGGACCGAGCTCGGCAACCGTATGGACAATGTGAAAGTTCGCATCCGACAAGAAGAGCAAGCTATCTTCGAGCGCCTGCGCCGTGAAGTCATTCTCAACCTTGTCAAGATCCGGCGCAATGCCGCTGTTATGGATGAACTCGACGTGGCTTGCTCGTTCGCCACCCTAGCTCAAGAACAGCAAATGGTTCGACCAGTTCTGAACGAAAGCACCGCCCACAAAATCGCCGGCGGGAGACACCCAACCGTGAAATTGGGGCTGGAAGAACAAGGTCGGACTTTTGTCAGCAACGATTGCTTCCTTGGCGAGCGTGAGCGCATCTGGCTCATCACAGGCCCCAACATGGCAGGCAAAAGTACGTTCCTCCGGCAAAACGCGCTGATCACGATCCTCGCGCAAGTCGGCTCCTACGTGCCCGCCGCCTACGCAGAAATCGGGATCGTCGACCAAATTTTCAGTAGGATTGGCGCCGCCGACGATCTATTCCGAGATCAATCGACCTTCATGGTCGAGATGCTTGAAACCGCAGCGATCTTGAAACAAGCGAGTCCGCGATCCTTTGTGATTATGGATGAGGTCGGGCGAGGCACGACGCCGGAAGATGGGACGGCAGTCAGCTTTGCCTGTTTGCACCATCTACACTACCGGAACCGCAGCCGCGTGCTGTTCGCCACGCACTTCCATGCGCTGGCGGACATGACGCATTCGTTTGAGTTTTTGGAGCGGTATTGTACCGATGTCAAGGACAGTCCAGGTGGAGGATTCTCCTTTGTGCATCGTTTGCGCAAGGGCGTGAATCGGGAGTCGCATGCGCTTAAGGTGGCCCAGTTGGCTGGGCTGCCGAGGGAGACTCTTGAGCTTGCGGCTCGTGTTCGAGGGCAGTTGAGGGACGAAAGGAAGTCTCCCAAGACGGCCGGTGATATCACCCATACCTTTGAGAAGGAGCTTGTCTCGCGGAGTGCCTAATTCATTGCTCTCTGGGCTGTTCTGCATCCGGTTCAATCTGTACAAAACATACCTCGGTACTTGTGTGTAATAATTTTCGCATAATACCCATATTTCCCTTTCCTCCATGACGATTCTCCGCGGCGCCGCCATCTCTCTAGTCAGTCACGATGACCTCTCCTCGTGATCTCTATTTCCATTTCACCCAATGGCATTCGGCGTCCCCATCCCGTTAGTGCTTATGAACGCCGGCCCCGGGCCGAGGATACGAGGCCGATAAGCGCAGAGCTTGGGCCTGTCTGTGGGGGATCCTTGCCATTGGGTCTGATTTTTGAGTTTTTTGAGTGGGGGGTTGTTCCATGGTCAGATCCATCGGCTCATAGATATTTCTTTGCTTATCGTAGCGACAGGACAAAAGTTCTTGTCATTTTAATGACAGTCGACCTATTTCGTTCACCGGAGCAGACTGGTCAGCCCTATGCAACAACCCGTGCAGGCTTCGGATCGCTCATAGTCATCAGGATTATACTCCGTACGCTCGATCCATCCAGTATCTTGGATGTGCAGGCATGACGTATACGACCCTTGTTTTCACATGCAAAGATGAAACAAGCTGCTGTGGATTGATCGCTGATCCAAGCGCCCACCCATCCTCCACGGCTCAAGAAACGACAAAAAGGTCAAGAAACTACAACGTTCTTGGCATATTCGAGGGATGTTGTGCTCTTCATGAAGTCGTCTTATATGCTAGCTACGATACAACTACTAACTAGACTGATTCGGCCATGTAACATACAAATGAGGGTGAAAGACAAGGCATGGACCCTTGTAACAGTGGATATCGATTTCTCACGGCTCGGCTCTTCCCCCTCTTTTCGAATAGCAAACACCACGTCCGACATCATTGGCCAGCAACCCCCACGCGATGGTCCGTAAGGCGTAGATGCGCCGGGGATATGGAGATTACGGACAATAGCAAAAGGCAATCTGCAGAATACAACAAAAAAACACGGGGAAGCGGAGTGAAACGACGAGCCACGGTATATGCCCTGTTACTACGTGCTCCCGGACTTCGGCTCCGATAACGAGCAAGAGAGATGCAGCAACTCAGTAGGCGAAGAGTGTTCGCCCGACAGTTCGCACAAAGAATGAGCAGGCAACCGCAATAATCCACGACGTCGCGCGCTGTCCTGGACATGATGCGGCTCTGCTTTGGGCAGGAATTCAAGACAGAGTTGCGAGCATCGGCGTCTCCGCGCCGTGTAGATTGATGATGGGACGGTTGGAGCTTGAAGGATGGAATGCGGAGGGCCACGCGATTGGCTGCGTGCTGGCCCGTGTCGCCGTCGGTCGTCCTAGCGGGTTTCATTCTGGACTGAAGTGTGTGGTCATTGGACGGAGTGCAGAGTTTCTGCATACTGTATTGACTTATGCCCAGTCATGCTCGTCATTCGGGGCCGGGAGTCGTGGTTCTGTCCGTCTCGCGGTTGGCGCTTGAGTGCGATGTCAATCGGAGGCTCTGAATGGAGGGCTTCTTATAAAACAGGGCTGCTATGTCCTGAGAAACTGGCTGGTTTCTAAGTCGCCAAAACGCGCATTTGCTCCTGGTATACTCTATAATCTTTGAGCTTGACCTCGGCCTTGGGATACCTGGCACTTTTTACAGATCCCCATCATTGCATAACAATCTTTTTTCTATAATATCCGCCTGCATCGAGACGGTTTCTTCCATCATGGCTGATCCAGGAACACCAACGAAGCCAAAAGAGAGCGCACCAAGCACTTCGTCGCCCACATCTGGCACAAGTTCGTAAGTGTCCAGATGGTCTCGCCTACCCTTGGATCATAGTGGGCTGAGGCTCGACTACACCCAAGACGCGATATCTAATCTCGTCTCTATTCATTTGCAGAACCAGTTCGTCCCAGTCCAATATTACGCGAGATACCGTAGGAGTCGGAGACTGGGTAAGTCGAATCACCCCCAATTCCCCTTGTCCTATGACGAGCACCGAACATTAATGATAACAACCCAGACAAATGATTCCAGTTAAATTCAAGCGGGTGCGACAGCACAGTCGGTCCAGCGAGTGGCTAAGAAACTATGCGGTAGGGAAACCATTCTTCGACCCGTGCATCAATACTTTGATCTTCCCAGAAACAGGGAACCAAGAATCGCTACTGACCCGTGCATACACTATAGCTTCAGCCGGAAGTACCCGAGCACGGGGAATCCTGCTACGCTTGACCCGGACGGTGACGTGTTGATATGTTGCGATAGGGTACTTGTTCATTGCTTGCAGATGTGGAACAGATTGATTGAGGGGCCTTCCCGGGATGGAATGTCCCCGCGACGGAGCTTATACCGACAGAACACTCACAGGGCTCGCAGCGCGAGGACAGAGCGGGCTTCGTCATTGGATGATGTGTTTATTGGGCTTAGCTTGGTAATTATATGATTCGAGGATTATTGGCACTAGTGAGGGGGGCAATATCGAGAGCGGGGATTTCCCCTCTTCTCTCCACCGGAGGGGCGGACAGTTGGACACAGATTGAATTAGCTAATGTGACTGGTGCGGGCGCTGGTCTTGCATTGTCTTTCAAGGAATGTGGGTAAATAGATAGCATAGGCTATGGTTGTTCTGGGGATGACTCCGAGGTTAAGCATATGCTTGCAGGAGCGCACGAGCGCACGAATCGAGGGTGATAAACGCTCTGCCAACTCTTTTTATAGTTTTGAATTGATTGAAAGTTGAAATTCTTCCCCATTATTGCTTTTCTAAGTTGCAGGTGAATCCCTTATGTCGGCCTCTGAGTGGATCAGATCTCCCGTATCTCCTTGACAAGTGCAGATCCCGCTATGGCACCACGATTGCCCTATAGAGAGTAGTATTACCCCGTTGCATTCGCACTGCACTGGTGCCCAAACACGGGAGACAGCCAAGGTTCACCTGCAAGATGTAATGTTTGACTGAACTCGGCATCTGATGGGGCCGGTAGGGCTGAGGGTGGATACTTCTGGGTGAGAACAGTGGAGACGACCAGCGGGCTGGAAGTACCTACAGTATACGAGATGCAGCATAATGCATGCTGGCCAGCTACCTGATACCTGGTTGATGGAATCATCTTACTCATGCTCGATCTTGATTCATTTACAAGACGCGGAGTCGATGATCAGTCACTCGCATGCATTCGGTCAGTGTAAGAGTGGACTTTGAACTACCACCGCACCAGTCCCAGAAAGGATGCGATCCGGTGAAGCGACGTGTGCCGCTGACCATGCCAGTCATAGGCAATGCCCATTTGATACCACGAAAGGGGGTGCATTTTACGTACGGATTTATCACTAATTAGTAATGATATGATCAAGTTCTACGAAGGGATGCCCAGCTAACCCCTTTCTCCCAGATTTATTAAGATGGCTAAGAAGTATGGCGACGTGTTTTCACTAAAATCGGCCCTAGGACTCATCATTTTCAGTGATCGGCGAATTATCAAGGAAGTGCTCGACAAAAACAGCTCAATTATAAGCAGTCGACGCGGCCTACAGTATCAGCAGCTCCCACGATTACGGGTGGTGATAACCTGCTATTTATAGACTCTGGGGTAGAATGGAGACTGTTCCGAAGACTATTGCACCTGGAATCTATGTCCTCGCAATACGACAACGTCCACATCTAAACACAAAATGCCAAGGTTATTCAGATGTTACGAGACTTTATAGTCTATCCGGATCAGTATATGATACACGCTAAACGAATAGCATTATCATGAGCCTTCTTGAGCATCACTGCCGTCGACTTTATACGAATAGTTCAGCTGAGCTTGTCGATGTATGCAGTTTTCGGGATACGAACAGTTGATACACCGCACACGCAAAAGCTCTACCAATTAAAGGACCACTGGTCCAAAACCATGGAGATCGGAGCCACGCCACCAGTCGATGTGTTCCCGTGGTTGAAGTATATACCAGAACGATTTCTCGGGGGCTGGAAAAAGCCGAAGTCTGGAGGTACAACACGAAATGGTTGATCTCTACGCGGATACTGTGAGACATATGCATCGATAGAAAACGACTGGTATACGTGCGTGGTTCATGGACAACATTTTGGCTCATGTAGCATAAAATCCAACCCTTACACATCAATTGGCCGGATGGTGTAGTTGGTTATCACGGCCAATTCAGATGTTCTATCGAACAATCTTATGGTATAATGACTCAACTTTTGTCTAGAGAGTTTCGAGAGTTTTTTCGCTGGTGATCTGTTACCCTTCCATGCTTAGTCAGATGGTCACGTGTAGAGCGGACTTAGGTAGCTCTCCCAGCTAGTATGCAATAGGAGCATCTTCCGCTCTCCCTCCCTGCTTACAGCTTGGTAGCAAACCTGGTTTCATCCAGAAATTTTCTCCGAGAGGTTTCTCCCGGGTTGTGTTTTGTCCTTTTCAAGCCAATCTCGACTACCCTAGGGTTTCCTGCGTGGCCAGGCCGAGTCTCTGCGGCGGGCTTTGACCTCAAGCCACGCCCCACAGACGGGCTGGCGCTTTGCCCCAGCGCTAATCCCGTCTCTTTATTTCTGTTTACTCCGGTTGCTCACCACTCAACTCCGAAGTCGCTCATGGACAGGCGCGCTTAAGCAGCCCACTAGCTTGCCACATAACTTCGTAACTATCGCGAGTCTGCGTGCCCTTGGTCAGGTGACCTTGACGCGGACGTGCTTGCCCGTATTCAGCACGTTACCGGCAACGCCACATCTAAGCCGCGCCTTCCTAGCTCGGAGGACCCCTTCCCTGTCGCCTGGCCTATCGACAGATCTGTCTTGAGCAAAGCCGTTAAAGAGTTCATTCGGTTGACAGCGCACATCTCTGTTGTTGCCGACCCATCTATCTAACCACTAGCCCGTCTACTTGGCCGGCCTGTTCTTAGGACCCGCTCTAGGGCCTCTTCCACTGCCGCTTAATCTGCACCGCTAGCAGCCTCACAGGAGCTGCCCGCGCAGCCAATTAAGCTGCACACTCCACGTCCGCTCACTAGCTCCGATCGAGAGCCCACGACCGTCGTACGAGCCCTATAAGCCGTATATCAAGTTCACCGGCAGGCTACTACCAGCCGCTAACTAATCTTTTAAGCTCGGCAGCCGAGTCCTGAGCCTGTTCGATCTCGGCAGCCGAGCCCTGAGCCTGAATCGGCCCAAGTCTTTGACCCGGTAGTTAGCCCGGCTCCGATTGAGGGATAGGCCGCACAGCCGCTAGCTACTCCGTAAGTAGCTGCTAGCCGCCCGGTCACGCCCGAGCTTCCGCGTAAGCCGGACGAGATTTAAATCCCTAGCTCTTCCTCGCATCCTAGCTTGCCGAGCCCTATCGATATGGCTGCCCGCAACAATTCCCAGTCTCCCGCGTTGCCGCCCTAGGAAGGCTCCGGCCCCTAGACCACTCCGGGACAGGAAGCCAACGCCAACATTAACCTCTCCAATCTTACCTTCAACCAGCTGAAGGACCTGCTCCACTCTGTCGTTCGCGAGAATGCCGAGCTTCTACGCGGCGAACGTGGCAGCCAGGGCCCCCCAGGCACACAGGGTACCCCTGGCCAGCTGGCTACCAACGACACTACTTGGAAAGCTGCTAACATCGGTTTTTTCGACCCGTCCCAGAAGTTCGAAGACGGTATGGATATCATTCGAAACATTACTTACTACTCTGACGTCTATGTTTTTATCGACCGAATGACCGACTTGGTGCTGCTCAAGTCCGAGGAGGTTGTTCGCGCTAATGTCCATAGTTGCCTTAAAGGCGACGCGCTTAGCTGGTATTTACAGGAACTTACCTCGGACGAAAAGCGGCTGATGAACCAAGTTCCGTTGGAAGACGGCTGGTTCCGTATGATGATCAAGCGCTTTAAGCCGGACCGCACCGAGGCGCTGTAATAGCTTGATAAGCATACCTACGAATAGGCAGACATTCGTAAGGGTCGTACACCACGACAGTACGCCTAAGGTATGCTCCGCCTGCTTAAATCCATAGGTTGCTCCGCCGTCTACGATCAGCTGTTGCGCATTCGCTAGGGTATTGAGCCTGCCCTGCGCCGCGATATCCCGGAACCGACAGAGACTACCACTATGGCTAAGTTCATGGAGGACTTAGATACTTATTATCGCGACTGGAAAGACATGGCTTCCAAGCGACAGAGTCAGTTAGCCGACCGCCCTAGCCGACGGACCTAAGCCACCCGCTCTAACAACTAGGCCCAGCCTCGCTATAGTAATCAACAGGACCCATCCCGTTACTAACGCGATAACCGCCCGCAGTAGCAGCAGCGTGACGGGCAGTATCGAGATACTCGCGCTCGTTCCTAGTAGTATCCACAACGTTAGCTAAACTTTTACCAGAACCGCATATAGTAGGCTCCACAGTATTAGTAGCGTCCGCAGCAATCCTATTAGTAGCGCCCTTACCAGCAGCGTCCGTAGCAGTATTAGTACGAGCCCCCGCGGCAGCCTTACTAGTACGAATCCCCTCTACCGCATTACTAGCAGCCTCCACCGGTGCCGCAGCGGACTATCTAGGATGGCCCTACCGCGGCGTGGAACGGTCCCCCCTAGCACTAAACCCCCCGCGGCACTAACAGGCAGCTATGGAATAAGCCCCTATAGCGCGCCTACCTTGCCGACGCTGATGCGTAGGACGATACCTACTAAGCTGACGATCAAGCTGATTATCTAGCTGACCTCGGTCAAGAGTATGCACCCCAAGATGATGACTTCTACGCTGACGAAGATCCCTATAACGCTAACTTTGCGGACGGCGAGGATCCTGATCTTGATGACCACGATTCGGCAGACGCTCTACGCGCCGCGCGTTTCGAGCCGGTCGCTTAGCTCTGCGCACTCGAGCCGGCTATCACCTGCCTGGGTTGCACTGGTGTCTTCACTTCTAACACTAAGCTCTACGCACACCTGAACAATTGCAAGCCTCTAGCTGCCGCCACTGTCCTATCGGAGGTCGTTGCCAACTTAGCTAACACCAGCATCCGTGTTATCGACTTAGCTAGGCAACCTAACCACGTCCCTGGCTACGCTTTCCGCTCATAGCGCTACGCCACGGCTACAGTCGGTGTCACATCCGCCGATCAGGTTTTAACCTGCTGCCTCGATTCAGGATGTGTTATGACGCTCATTGACTCTAAGCTGGCCGCCACGCTGCCTAGCCCCAGAATCAAGATTACCCCGATCCCGGTCAGCGGTATAGGTTCCTATCACATCTCCGACCACTACATGAATATCGACGTCTTTTGCTTCGGTCGCTAAGCCGGCCAGGACGCAATCGCTCGCCTCCACGTTGAAGCCCACGTTATGGATGACCTCCGCGCCAAGCTACTTATTGGCACGGATGTCATGGGACTAGAAGGCTTTATCTTGGACTTCGCACGCTCCTAGGTGGTCATCGAATCATGCGATAATTTGACTTTCCCTATCGGGTTACACGCCAAACCCGATCACATTCGCATAAGGCTAGTCTACGCGTCCGCTAAAGTCGAGATTCTACCGCGCTAAGCTGCGCAGATTCTATTCTCGGTCAAGTCTACCCTACCCCTAGATCGCGATTATATCTTTGAACCCATCGATAACAGGCACGCTATCCCTGCCTAGCTAGTCGATGCGACAGTCACAGCTGTCCAAGCTGTGAACACTTCCGACTGGCCGTAGATCATTCGCAAGAAGGACCGAATTAGTCAGATTATCGAGGCAGATTATACCATAGCGTACCACGTCGCACCGGACGCTACCCCCCTTTGTTTGCGCGCCCCTTAACCTACCCGGCCCAGCTTAATCTTCCCGGACGTGGCTGATCTGCCTAGCGCCTACCTCGCTGACACTAGCGGCGCTAGTAACACTGCCAAGCAGGGCATAGTTCTTCCGAATAGAATCATTATCTACGGTAATCCAGACGCCGTGTCCTAGCTCGCCGACGTCTGCTAAGCATACAATATCTGGTCTAACCCTGGCTTCGTCAACATCCCTATGGATGAGTGGATGAAGCTAGAGGCAGTTCCTGGCTCCACGCCTTAACGCTGCTAAGTCTACAGGCAATCTCCTGAAAGCCAGAAAGTGATCGACGATGCATTTGATGCCCTCTACGCATAGGGGAAGATGTCTTATGCTAATAAGCTTACTCAGGGCGTCAACCCCGTTTTTGTCGTGTGGAAGTGGGCCACACGCTCGGACGAGTAGGGCAACTCCTCCTACTAGCGTGTCGGGCGTGCTGTAGTCGACTGTCGGCCAACGAACAAGAACTTGGTGCCCGACCTCTATCCGATGCTATTATAAGATGAGATCGTTAATATGGCACGGGGCAAGCGGTTTATTACTATCGTTAACGTAGCCAAGTTTTTCTACTAGTGGCGCATCTACCTAGACTACTACGGACACTAAGCTGTTATCTCTTATCGAGGTTAGGAAGTCCTGCACGTGGTTGCCATGGGTAACTCCAACGCTATGGCCTACGTCTAGCGATAGATAGATAAGATCCTGCGGAAGTTCCGTTCCTGGTGTCGGATATACTGTGACGATCTATTCGCCGTGTCTGACACACTCGACGAATATATTGCCCATCTTCACTAGCTCTTCTCCACGCTCTAGGAGTATAATATCACCCTGGATCCGAAGAAGGCCCGCATCGGCTTTCCGAGCCTAACCCTGCTTAGCAAGGAGATCGATTCCCTAGGTATGACTACTACCCACGATAAACTCCAGGCTATCCGCTTACTGCGTTTCCCTGAGAGCTGTAAATAGCTGGAAACGTACCTTGGCATGACCGGCGATCTCCGTTACTATATTAAGGACTACGCTTCTAAGTCAGAGCCCCTCTAGCTCCGTAAGATAGCTCTTCTTAAAGGCAGTCCCGTTAAGGGATCGGCACGCAGAGTCTGGAGCGCTCGCGCGATACTACGGGACCTATCCGCCGCTAAGCTCGAGTCTTTCCGCGTGCTCCAAGCAGAATTCACCGAACCACCTTGGCTCGTTCACTATGATCGCGCGCGATAACTTTACCTAGAAACCGACAGCTCCAAGGAGAAGGGCTATGGAGCATCCGTCTACTACGTCAAGCCTAATTTCATCTATAAGGACCTTTCTAAGCCACCCCCGATAACTTAGATTCAGCCAATCATGTTCCTTAGCCGTCTTCTTACCGTAGCCGAAAAGAACTATTAGCCGACCGAGCTCGAGGTGTCCGGTCTTTACTAGGCAATCCGGAAGATTCGATATATGATCGAGGCCACGCCTATCGACTTACCAGCGGTTATCTACACTAACCACAGCGGCACAGTCGGCATAGCTACCGCCACCAGCCTCAATTCCACGTCTCTAGAGCGATAGAACTTGCGCCTCGTGCGCGCTTCCCAGTTCCTGCAACAGTTCCGTCTCAAAGTTTTCTACCGACCTGGGAAGACCAACAAGGTCGCGGATGCTCTTTCTAGGCTACCGTTATACTAGCCGACTGAGGCCAAAGCCGCTGACGACTTGGAGGATCTCTAAGCCCCTTACGTTTTCGACCCACCGAGCTCCCCTTCCGATTAACCAATAGCCTATATTCTCACGGTCTCCGTCCTCCAAGTCAGCGACGACACCAAACAACGTATCCTGGATGGCTACCAAGCCGACAAACGTTAGTGTACTCTGATCGATACGCTACGGGATGATAACCGCGACCCAATCCTCGCTAAGCTCCTATACCGACTTAACGATGATGGGCTCCTCTACTTCAGGAACTCGCTTGGCGAGGACACGCTCTGTCTGCCCCGGAGTATGATAGGGGAGGTTTTCCGTCTAATCTATGACGACCAACACTATTAAGGATTCGACCGCGCTTGGCAGAAGCTCCGCGGTCTTACCTTCTATAAGGGCTCCAAGCTACTTAAGGAATACATCGAGCGCTGTCCCACTTATCTGGAATACCGTATCCGCAGGCACCGCCCGTACGGCTCGCTGCAGCTAATCCTGTTACCACCTATTCCCTTTCACACTATTACCGTTGACTTCGTCCTCGGCTTGCCACTCTCTGTCCACGGACGCGACTGCGCTATGTCGCTTACCGACAAGGCCACTAAAGCTATCGGTATCGTCCCGGGTAAGACCGACTGGGAAGGCCCTGACTGGTCTAAGAGCGTGCTCTAATTCTGGTGGACAGCAAACTAGGGCCTACCCACGGTTATTATCTCCGACCGTGACCCTAAATTCGTGCAAGGTTTCTGGGTAAAACTTTTCACGCTCCTTAATGTCTAGCTGCTTTTCACCACCGCCTATCATCCCCAAGCTGATGGCTAATCCGAACGTACTAACCAGACTATCGAGGTTGCACTTCGCTACGCTATCGCTCTATACCCGGATGCGGATTGGGAAGATCTCCTGCCATCGCTCTAGGCAGCCCACAACAGTGCCGTTAATGCTTCAACAGGACACTCACCCCATAAGCTTCTCTATGGTATCGAGCTCCGCCAGCTATGGCAGCTCCTCCAGCAGGCTGGTGAACCCGATATTGCCGCGCGCGCGGATGCCGAACACTCTATGGCATAGGCCGCCATGCGCATAAAGCATTATTACGACCGCCGCCACGTCCTAATGTATTTCAACGAGGGCGACCAGGTTTACCTTAAACTTGGTGACGGCTACACGATTCCGGTAAACGATGCTATCGCGCCTAAGCTCGTATAACGCTACGCCGGCCTATACAGAGTCCTTAAGCGAGTCGGCCGCTTGGTTTACTAACTCGACTTCCCCGCTAAGTCCCGCGTCCATCTAGTAGTCAGCGTGGCCTATTTGGAGCCGGCCCCGAAAGGCGAAGACCCCTGGGGCAGACAACCGGATAGCGGAGAACACTAGCTAACCGACGATGAACGTTTCCTAGGCGAGCAGGTGTTCGAAGTCGATCGTATCCTGGCGAAGCGTGTCACTAACGTACCCGGCCGTCCACGCCGAGACGGCATACCACGCCCCAAGGTCACTAAGTATCTTATCCGCTGGAAGAACCGCCTAGCGAGGGACGACCGCTGGGTACGCCAGGAAGACTATATCGGATGCGAGGAGGCTATTCGTGATTTTGAGCAGCAGCAAGCCTAGGCTCCACGCTAAACAGCGCGTTAGCTTCGTCAGGCTGCAACGCAGGCGGATCCTCAGGATCCTGCTAATTAATCTAACTCTGAGCATAACTATCTATACACAATAGCGATAGCATCTCTTACTTAGCTTTTATTCACTGTTTCCAACCTCTCTTACTTCTTTAAGCTTGCAGCCTGTTCCTGATTTCTTTCACTCCCCTGAGCTTTCAACCTTTCAACCTTCTAACTAACATCTCTTCCCCTTATTAACTTACCTTTCCTCAACCATTTCCTGCTCCTATTAATATCTCTTCCCCTCATCAGCTTACCTTTCCCTGTCCTTCTACCCACTAGGCTTTCCTAGTTTCTAAGCTCCCTACTATGACGCCCGCACGAAAGCGAAGCCGGGACTCCGATGACGGCGGCGACGTGACTGAGATCGACAGTCCGGCTACCTGCCTGCTCAGTGATATGTTGGTCTACCCTGACGCGGAGTTCGACGAGCAGCACCTCCGAGACTCCAGGGTCGCCGCCAGAGAAGAGCTTAGCTTGAAACGACTAATCTGGACTGAGAAACATGTCCCTATCCGACTTGCGGGCAGGAACCTAACCCCTGACGAGCTTACAAAGTTCCCACTCTACGTGTCCTTTAAGCGAGACTACCGCGAATACCTTATCCTCCCTATCGATAAGTACGTTATGCTGTCCGACGAGCTCGTCTATGCCGCTATAAAGGAACTGACCTAGGCGGAGCGAGCTTCCTATATCGGCGTGTGGGATAGGAACGGCGAGATTCGTGCTTCCCGAGCACCCTAGGACCCCGGCCCGAAGATTAACTTCTACGGCGTTCCCTTTGCGCCCGTGTGGAAGCGCTGGTACGCCCTTATCGGTCTTAAGGTAGCCTTAAGATACGGATACCGCCTAGCACCGAAAAACGATACCTAGCTGAAGACCTAGGCCCCGTTTTTCTGCATTAGTATGGTCGTGCTTGGGTACCCCTTCGCAGCCGACGCGGGGCGCTAGGAAGTTGACCCCTACGCGCCCCCGGCACGGAACCTGGTACGGCAAACTCACACGTACAACGGACGCTTGGTCGATAAGGTGATGGGGAATGAAGCCCGGCGCGAGATGACCGATTTGGGCGGCCAGTAGCATGACTATGAGGTCCTCTTCCTTTCCGGCTCCCGACCCAAGTTCGTTCCTTTCTATATGTTCACTACTTGGTCTCCACGCTGCTCCGGACACTAAAATGCATGGGTTATGAGCGAGACCCTTTTCAACCAGCTGAACATACCGTTGAACTATCAAGATATCATCAGCGCGCTATACACGAATACCACATGCCCCACGCTTAGGGAGGAAGAACCTAATCCAGCCGAAGACCCTGATCCGGTACTCCGTCAATCAGACCCAGTTGAGCCCACGCTCGAGCTGAGCACCCAGCCAAGCACAGAGCTAGGCAGACGACCCACCGCCGAGCGTGATCTCACGGACGAGGATATCCTTCACGATCGCTCGCTACGCAAGTTCATTCCGCCATACCGCGAGCTTGCGCAACTTATCGACAGCGTCTACGAGCTTCACGACAGAAAGGATGAGCTTGATAAGGAACTCGCTCGGCTCGCTCACTACCAGGCACTTATGGCCGAGCGGGACACGATCATCAAACGACTTGACGAAGCCCGCAAACAGGCCACCGCCACGCTCGCCAACCTCGATCCCGACATCGGCAACGTCTAGCGAACGCGTTTCTAAGTCTGTTTCGGAACTCAGCCACAGATCACCACGCAGCCCGATCCTGGACTGACCCTGCCGGAGCCTGGCACTCAAACGTGCCTCAGAGTTCAACCACAGCTACCTGAGCTTCGAACATAGCCACTCCACGAGCTTGGATCTCAAACCAGCCTTATCCGCACCGCGCCCCTTGACAACAATCCTGATCCTACCGGAAGCCAGCTTGCGCTATACGAGCCCCAGCTTGGCGCCGCAAAGCAGGAACCTGATATTGATCATGATGCCGATCCCGATGGAGGAGAGCAGCCCCTGCTTGGCAACGTTGGCACCGAATGGGATGACGATTCCTCCTCGGCTAGCGACAACTTCCGCGTTCACAAGGGCCTCGAGTCACGCAAGAAGGCAGAACACAGAGAAGCCATCGTCGAGGGCCTCATGCGCATCAACCAATGTCGCGCCCGCGCTCAACGAGCTGCCCGTTACCCTCAGCCCGTTTGACTCCTACCCCCTGCTGGACGTGGTCCCGACGAACCGAGCCAGGCTCGTTAAACTGCTCGCCGAATTCGACAACCCCACCGACGACGAGGTCCGTATCTACGCGATGCAGATTCGGCGCAGCGAGCTTGCTGAGGCTGCCGCCCACATGACCGCCACGACGGATGACACGTCGTTCTTCGATTCCTTGCCTCCACAGCCCTACAAGCGCATGCCTCCTGGTTACTGAGCTTGCCAAGTGCCTTTTGCTTTCCTGGTTTCCTTTTACTACATGTCTTAGCTTGCCAAGTGTCTTTCCTTGCTTTCCTGGTTTCCTGTCTTTCCTTGCCTTTGTTTGTGCCCATCTGACTCGCCAGCCGGAGGCAGGCTTTCCTTGGACCCGGCAGACTGTTACCCTTCCATGCTTAGTCAGATGGTCACGTGTAGAGCGGACTTAGGTAGCTCTCCCAGCTAGTATGCAATAGGAGCATCTTCCGCTCTCCCTCCCTGCTTACATGATCCGCCGGTTTGTTGATTCCCTCCAACTAATCCTAAAAGGGTAATGAACTGGGAAACCGCCGGACGGACCGCCCTTACATCTTTTCGGTTTGTGACCAAGTCCAGTCAAAATTATTTATCACTAACGGAACATATCTAGCGACAACCCGGGATTCGGCGCGTCTACGGATATCCCTGCTTGCAATTCCAAGTTTAATGTCTCGCCGGCCTGCTCTCGATACAACCACATTGCATATTTACCGGGACCTTTGAACGTTCAGAGATGTATGGAAGCATGTCAGAGCAGATCCGACTGCGGTAGCCTCTTTTTTGGGACACGGACAAGACGAACAATGGCTGCTATCTTTATTCCGCCAATACTTCGCAATGTGCAGATGACTCGAAACCTGTGACCGATAACGCAGGCTTCTATGATCGAGGTTGTGATGTTGGGCTTCCCGAGCCTAAATGCGACTACAAGTTTAACGTCTTGCCGGCTGCTCTCAAAACAAAGAAATTACGCTTTTAAAGGCACCCGTGAGCATCCAGAACTGCTCGGCATACTCTACATTGCCGTTTGAAGATATACCGCTTCAGCACCCATCGGCCAACCGATGCCTGTTTAGCATGAGAGGTCATGACATCAATAAAATTATAATGCAACAATATATATCACCACAACCTGCAAGTCCGGAAACCCTGGAGCCATAAATGTTGAGACGAGAAGCTGATATCGCTGGTCGCAGTGGAATTGCGATACTTGCACTGGAGCCTGGCCAAGCGGTGACCAACCTGTCCGCCTAAATCCAACCGTTTATCACATCCAGGTTCATCAACGTATACTGTGATACGAATGAATCTCTGACAAAATGCGCAGACGGTACCCCCGCAGATCGGCATTCTGCTCGCTAGCTCTGTTTCGAGCAAGTCTTTAAATAAATGGTCCTTCGAATACTGGACGTAACCGGGGCCTAGAATTCATCGCAGAGGAAGACGACCGTTCCCATTTAGGTAGAGATCGGGTTTTTCGTGTAGATGGCCGCAGACCGCTTCTAACATCGGCGGTGCTACGATTGCTTCTCCGGCCTACTCTGATTGGAGCGGCTTGGACGCTTCCAAACTGCTGCAAGTTTCTGCGAATAGGTATATTCGATCGTGGGCTGGCTACAGTCAGCTACTTCGGCCATCTGAGAGGTTGTGAGTGATTGCCTCTCTAACATATCGCGGATGAGGTGTAGCTTGAATAGAGGAAGTCTCAGCGCCATGTTGCGCGGTGCAACTTGAGACTCGCTCAAGAGGAACGCACAGGACCTAGCATGCCATATAAGGTCAATAACCAGGAATCCGCGGGCTATCGTCACAAATTGAAACGTGGATTAGAGGTTACATCAGCCTGGACATAGTGCTTGTATTAATTTTCTTATGATAGTCTAAAGGGGCCAATACCGGAAAGAATCAGTGAGCTTCTCTGTGGAGTGCGGCTCTAACGAGGGATGATCTGTTAGCCTACTGACTAAATATGAGCCTGGCCGAGAGTCGATGATGTCCCACGTCGTAATAGAGTGTCTCCCCTGACAATTTCGCCGAGAAATGGGTGTGTCTTCCCGTAGGGCAGTGAAGGAGACGTTCTAATTAACGCCGTTCGCTGTTAACCTTCGCTTCTGCTGTTGCTGATATATCCTCAATAGGGTGACTCCTATAACATCGTAGTTGGCCAATAAAACCCCTGTTGCTCGTCCAGGTACATAGACGAATCGATGAATTGAAGGTCTGGAAGAGGCTGATCTAGCAGCTCCTGTAAAAGTGGTTCAGAAAGAGCCGTTCCAGCGGTCATAAAATCTCCAACCGCAGATGCAGTTTCTTCGAGGCTACTTCTGTTGAGGCTCGCGATGTCGGAGGAATCTTGAAGTATTCCTGTTGCAGCCCTGTCATGGACACCTAAATGAGCCTTTGTTGTCTCCATTAGATCCAGTGCAGCTTCAATGTGCTGATAGAACTCGGCAGCAGCATAATTGCCGCTGTTCCGTAATTGTAGAAGAAACCCAGTCGCTACCTCGAATTGCTCTTCGTCGCTCTGGCGTTCCTTACTGTCCAGAAGGGTCGAGATGCCTAGAACTGTGGCGGCTGAAAAAAGGTATTGGGTGTAGAAGTAGTCGAAGATTATGAAGGTGCCATTAGCCCAGCTATCAACGAGCAGGCGGCATGAATGTCGAGCACAACGTATACATGTCTCCGATAACGCTACGGCAGAGGCTGGAATGTTTGCTTCAGTGGCAGGCTGCTGTGCACGGGCTTCGAGGTGTGCACGAAGAACGCGAAGTAGGATCGTGCGCGTGGCGACTATTGCCAGCTGGTAGTGCTGTTAGAAGAGAATTGCAGAACTTGGATATTAAGAAAAGGTACCTGGTTGAATAGGAGATGCAACGACCTAACCCTGGGGTCCAAATCACCTTCCTCTCGACCGTCAATCTGGAGAGACTGTGGGAGGTCCTTCAGCCAACATCGAAGATCGCCAAAGGCGTCTTGAACCCGGCGAGATAAAGATGGTGTGTCCGTCTTCTGACCATAGATTGAGTGAATGATCCGATCGGACAGTTGCGCAAGCCCTATCCTGGCGATGAAATATGCACAATCCGGGAAGTCCGATGCGCTGCTGTCATCTAGACCTACTGGATTAGAGGGAAGATTTACTTCGATATCGTCGTCTCGAATGGCAGGCGGATATCCAAGCTTCGCTGCCCACATGCGCTCCAGGTTGTAGGCCGTCCACCAGATGCGGTTTCGGTGCTCGCGTTCACCCGCGTCGCGCATCTGCGTCTCAGGGATGTTGAGATGCAGCCCCATTATTGTTGCCAGTCGCACAGCAGCGCCAGCTAAACTGTACGCGGTATGCCTTCGGTTGAGGAACAGCGAATACAACGACTAGACGATCAGCCAGGGAGTCGAATCACGCAAAGGGGAGAGGGAACAGACCAGGAGCAGTTGTATCTCGACCATGTCGATACTCGGTCTTTCGCTCACAATCCGCTGGATATTCATTGCTTTGCAGAAGTAATGGAGTCCGGGAAATACTCCTTGTGAAGTCGAATTCCTGGTCGTGTACATCTCGCCGATCGCAAACATGACCCAAAGCTTAGTCTTGCTTCGCAATCCGGTCTGGGAATAATTTTGAATGGCGCACTCAAGCTCGTGGAGAATTGAGCTACGCCGTACAATATAATAGCATCGACAAAGACTATTTATCGCAGCCCGGACAAGAAATCGTGCACGAGCAGGCGTGGGCCACGGAACTTCCGCATCTGATAGCGCCAGCAGTTGCTCGTCGCTCGGAAAGTTAACACGTGGAAGATGACCATGCTGGCCATTTGACATGGCTTGGCGAAATCGTGTTGCAAATGCCGAGTCAGAGGCTTCGGCGACTAAGATTGGGGTGTGGAGAGTGTCTGCGTTGACAAACCAAGGGGCTTCAGCGAGGACAGGACCATTCGGTAGTGTAGCGCTCTCTTCGTTCGCAGGTCGTGACGAGGATCTGCGTAATTGCTGGTTCTCAGAAACTAGTTTCTCGATATACCTGGTATAGTTTAGTGACGAGCACGAGCAGAGGAATACAAGAGTGCACTCACTGCTCGCTAACCTTGACTAAACGGGCTTTTCGGGGATAGACGCATTCGACAGCTTTATCTGCCTGGCGACAACCGCCACAGGGAACTCCCCCGGAGCACTTGACCTTTCTCGCATGGCATCTGCGACAACTAAGTCGGTTAGTCGCGACTACTAGAGAGAAGAGGAAGGAACTGCCCTACGCGATGCTCTTTGGAATTTTCGTCCGGGTTCTGTCGGGCATTGTGCTTCCCTTTTTGATCGGTGTAGGCGCAGCGATCCCCAGGGTGGGCGTTGAGCGTTTGAGCGTTGCGATCGGAGCAAGTGATGACGGCATCTGTTGTCGGTTCTCCGATCTTTCCGTTCGGTAAATCACACTTTTATACCGCTTTTCCCCGCCAAATGCACATCTCTGGTTCGGTGCCACTCGCTCATTTTGCCGAAACTGCCTCGGTGTTATGGCTCAACTCGCCGATCCACATGACGATATAGTTTCGACGAGTTGTAGACTAAAGGTCTTATATTTCAAAAACCAACCGTATGATTCTTCAGTGTCATTCTTTCCCTGTGATCCAAAGTATCTCAGAATGCCCGTCACATACACGAAAATTCCGCTGGAAATCCAGGGCGTGAGCCTCGGTCTCTCTACGATCCACAATCTCAACAACCACCCTCCAATCCTTTTCCTACACGGCTTCGGCTCATGTAAAGAAGATCTGGCAGATATAATTCTAAATCCAGCCCTTCAGCAGTATGGATATCTCGCGTTTGACGCCCCTGGCTGCGGCCACTCCGACAGCAACAACGTCTCCGCCACGGATATCCCGTTCCTCGTCGCGACGGCGTCGGCCGTGCTTGAACATTTCAAAATCACAAAATTCCACCTTATAGGCCACTCGATGGGGGGTCTAACAGCCCTTCTACTTGCCCGCCAGTGCCCGGACCGCGTATTGAGCTTCGTCGACATCAAAGGCAATCTCGCGCCGGAGGACTGCTTCCTCAGCCGTCAAATTTTCAACTTCCCATCCAATGACCCAGAGGCTTTTCTGGATGCGTTCATTGTTCGCACTCGAGAGACAAATTCCTTCGCCAGCCCGCTGTATGCCAGTACCCTGCGTGCGCGTGTGCGAGCTGGTGCTGTGCGTCCGATCTTCGAGTCCATGGTGCAACTGTCCGATAACGAGGATTTGCTCGGAATGTTCTTGAGTCTGCCTTGCCCTAAGATGTTTATGTACGGGAAAGAGAACCGTGGGTTATCATATCTACCACGATTGGAGAAAGAAAGCGTGGAGCTGGCGCAGATTCCGGAGAGTGGCCATTTCCCTATGTATTCCAACCCTGTCGAGATGTGGCGTCGGATTGCGGCATTTATGAAAAGAACCAGTACGGTCACAGGAGAGAGTATGATAGAATAAAAAGGAATTATAGACAACTGATAGACGTCAGTCTTCAACGAAACAATAGACATAGGACCCACAGTATGACTGTCGTAGGTATGTTCAGCCAATAGCCCCAAACTATAGACGTGTTCGTAGTACTCTAAGCCCATTAAAAGAAGGCTTTCCGAATATCGGTCGAATTTTTCATTTCGCCGACGGCGTTAGACCACTCAGTTTGTACGGAGTGTCGGGTATAAGTCAGCCCATGAACGCCTGATTCTCGTTCAGATAAAATATCTCAAGTTACTTTACATCCTGCAGTCGCATTTTCAGCAACGTATCAATCCTAAATGTCGTACCCAACAGCCATGACGACCTCGATCCACAACCCACAATTACGCCTACTCAATGCTCTCCGAGCGAACAACAAGCCCATCATGACCTTCATGGGCCTTCCATCATTTCGAACAGCCCAGGTGGTCGCTCAGACCGGCGTTGATGTGACCACTCTCCTTACTCTGAATGGCTACCTTTTATGGACTAATGGTTATTCAGGGGATAATCATCGATTGTGAGCACGGCCATATCAGCGATGACTCTATGCACAGCGCAACAGCTGCCATCGCGGCTATGGGTGTCTCGCCGCTCGTCCGACTCAGAGGGACGCACTCGGATTTGGTGAAAAGAGCTTTGGATGCTGGTGCACAGTGAGTTGCGACCCGCGAATACCACGCGACACGTTCCTAACAGTGCTACAACGTCAGCGGAATCATTGTCCCTCAGATTAACACTGCACAAGAGGCCGAGGCCATTGTTTCCTCCGCGAAATTTCCCCCGCAAGGATTGCGTGGCCAGGGCTCGGCATTTCCTGGATTCGCCCTTGGCGTCGATATTCCGACGTACATAAAGACCGCCAATGAAACGCTTATTACATGTGTTCAGATAGAGTCTAACGCTGGGGTTCAGAATGTTGATGCTATTTGTGCTGTGCCTGGTATTGGTGAGTAAACGATGGACATTTAAATATCACGCGGCCTACTGCGATCGTCCCAGGCGTTTCCACTGATGCAAGGCAAGATATGGTTTTCATCGGGCCAAACGACCTCGCCCTATCGGTCCTTGGGTATGTCCCTGCAAAAGGTGACGAGCCTGAATTCGTCGATGCCATCGAAAAGACCGTGACAGCTGCCAGGAAACATGGAAAATGGGTTGGCCGGCTGTCAAACTCCGGGGCTTCAGCCAAGGAGCACCTGAAGGTTTTTGATATTGTGGCAATCAGTTACGATATCCGGGCAATCCAGGACTGGTACAAGTCCGAAATGCAGGTTGCACGCTCATGATAGGCTATGGGAATGGTGGCCAACCAACGCCCGCGGTCAGTTAAGATGATAGCATACATTTAGTATTGCCCTTGAGGCAAGGAACATTTCAGTTGAACATGACATTAAATAAGATTGTTGATAACTAGAAATGGAATAATCCGTGTTCATACGGAGATACAGGTTGCCTTGAATAACCTGGAACACTTCTCCATATCATGATAGCATGCTAACCTTTGCGTTGCAGCGTGTGGTAACCAAGTTTCTCCCTCGCCTCGGCAATTGATGCACCGCTAGTGATTAACTCCCTAATGCCCTCTTCACTCTTTTCAATTCTTGTCGCAAGCTCAGCAACCTCGCGAGCTCGGTTTCGCGGGACAATCACCACGCCATTTGCATCGGCAACAACGATATCGCGAGGCTGAACATGCACTTTGCCAATACCAACAGCTTCATTGACACCGCCGACTTGAACTCTGTCTTTGCCGGTTCGCATCCAGCGCCCCGCGGTAAAGATAGGGTATCCATCATTGATGGCACGGTTCACGTCGCGGCAGACTCCATCAATAACGGTGCCAGCAATCCCTCGTATGCCGGCATACTGTGTCATGATATCACCCCATACAGTACAGTCTGTCCGACCGCCGTTGTCAATGACTACGACATCACCAACGGCAACGTCGTCGATGAAATCACCAACGCTTCCTGGCGGGATGCTTGTCGGAACGTATCGGACAGTGAAGGCCGGCCCAACCGTCACCTTGCTATAGTTGGTCAGGGGAATGATATTGAATGCCTGTCCGGGGATGCCGAGTTTATCAAGCGCGTCGGAGACCGCTGGTGTGTCTGAGCCGGCGAATAGCGAGGACAACTCCTGGTCCTCAGGACTCGCTTGTTTAGGATTGCGAGGGTCCGCCGGAGCCGTGGCGGTTGGCGGTGATCTGGTGTGATAAATAGCCTCGAATTTCGTGTCATGCATGACCTCGGATACCGGTTTCCCGGATCGCACGTCCTTCACCATCAGCGCTTGACGACGATCAATTCGCTCCGCTAAATCCACGACCTCTTCGATGCGTTCAGCCTGGACGAAGACTGTCCCGCATTGATCGGCGATCACATAGTCATCCTGATTAACCGTGACGCCTCGCACTTGTAGTGCTGCTGCGGACTCGAGCTGCACGATCCGGTTGCGCGCGCTGATCATTGTCACGCCCCGGCCGTAGACGGGATATCCAATGTCACGGCTACCATCAATATCTCGGCTCATGCCATCGATGACAGTACCGCGGATCTTTTTCATTTGCGAGGCGTTGGCGATTATGTCGCCCCAGCAAGATATACCATCGGGTGCGCCGGCGATGACGAGGATGCGGTCGTCATTCATAACGGCGTCTATGACAGGGGTGAGGAGGTGGGTTGTTGGAGCGGTATCCTGCTTTTTGCCGACTTTCACTGTGCTCGCGCGGCCAACGATCTTGGGACAGTCCCAGAGCGGTCGGAGGCCGTAGGTGGCTCCTTTGAGTTGGAGGAAGTCTAGGGCATCGGATACAGTGTTTGTGTCGAGCGCGGATAGTCGGCCCAGAACGCTTGATTGACTCATAATGTAGGCTGGTGAGGGAAAGGTAGTCAAAGTATGATAATGGAAAATGAGAAGTGAGTCCCTCCTTCCTTACCGCTATATGTATGTTCGATTTATGTGCTTAAGCTCGGCGAAAGGCTGCTATGGCCCCGTGGTGTGCGCCTTCGGTGAAATCAATCAATATGCCGAAGGACCCCCCCACCCGGCCAATATTTAGTCTACTTCGGCAATGGAGAATCTGGCTATTCAATGGTATCTTAATGCTCAAACGACCTGGCGACGGTCAAAGTGTCCAGCGGTAAGCCGTCCCTTTTCGCCGACCCATGCTACCTAGATCCAGTCCGCGCATCGGAACTCACTATAACCATCTTTGACGACGGGCATTGTCTTCGGTAATACTGCCTCGCAACTCAGTTGCCAATATGCTAAACCAGTATCTCAACCTCCCAATTGCACCCGCGGACGCTGCGTTTGGTTTGATGGCCGACTTTGACGCAGACCCTCACCTTAACAAAGTATCTCTCATTGCGGGGGCGTATCGCGACGAAAATGGAAAGCCCTGGATCTTGCCCAGTGTACGAAAGGTATAGTACTTCGAAACTAAACGGTATTCTGTGATTAGAACAAAACGGAAGGGCTAACCTTTCAATCCAGGCAAAGGAACTCCTCAGCGAAACGACCCACGAATACCTAGGTATAGCAGGCTCGCCAACCTTCCTCAACCTAGCAAAGGATCTCGTCTTCGGCTCCCTCGCATCCAGCCTTCAGAGGAACGTCGCCTCAATCCAAACCGTCTCCGGTACAGGCGCAAACCACCTCGCAGCCACATTCCTGGCCCGCCATGTCCGCCCAAACCGAGTGTTCATCTCCGCCCCGACATGGATCAACCACCGGTCTATTTGGGAGATGGCCGGAGTAACTGTTGCTGAGTATCCATATTACTCACCCAGCACAAACAGCGTCGATATAGCAGGGATGTTAGCTGCCCTGGATCGCGCCGAGCCTAACGACATCGTCATTCTGCAGGCATGCGCGCATAATCCTACGGGAGTGGACTTGTCAAAGATTCAGTGGGTGCAGGTCGCGGATTTGGTCTGTCGAAAGAAGCTATTCGTCGTTTTCGACAGCGCGTACCAGGGATTCGCAAGTGGCGACGTCCACGGCGATGCCTGGGCTGTTCGCCATTTCGCGGCGACTATCCTCGACTCCTCTGAGGCGCGTGCGGGTCTGGGCATGTGTGTTGCACAGTCATTTTCAAAGAATTTTGGACTGTACGGTGAGCGTGCCGGTGCATTGCATCTTGTTGTCCCTGCGCATCTCTCGGCGCAGGGGGCGCGTGGTGAACTGATGGCAATTGCGCGCGCTGAGTATTCCAATCCGCCACGGTTTGGAGCAAGCATTGTTGAGACGGTTCTTGGGGATCCGGCGCTGAGGTCTCAATGGCAAGCGGATTTGGATACGATGAGCTCACGGATGCGTCAGATGAGACACGAGCTGAGGAGGAGGTTGGAGAAAGAGACGGGACAGGATTGGTCCCATCTTGAGATGCAGATTGGGATGTTCAGTTACACGGGGCTAAACGAGGATCAGGTTTCGAGACTCAGAAACGAGTTCCATGTCTATTTGTTGCCGTCTGGTCGGCTGAGTGTTTGTGGGTTGCATGATGAGAATGTGGAATATGTGGCGCACGCCATTGGCCGGGTCATGAAGACTTAGGATTACTGTATGGATGCTATTCGAATATTAGCAATACATTGCGTTTACGCGACATAGAAAAATGAAAACGGCAATATTTCCGCGCATGGAGTAGTTAGTTGCCGACAGCAAGCGATTGCATACACTAGGACTCACATTTCTTTGTGTTGGCATCAAAGCAGCTGGTCTGGACAGAGCGGCCATTCTCTCATGTTAGAAGTCAACGTAAGTGTCTGACCCAGTACGCCAAGTTGAACATCGACATCGCATTGGGTGGCGTATTCAAAGCCTTCTTCAAAAGTGTTTACTTTCTTCGATACAAGTTTGGATGACATCTTCGAGAGTGGCTAGTTTTGAAGAAGTGTTGAGCCGTCAGTGTCGGTGGCTCATGACTCGACTGCCAGAAGCTCTCCATTGCGCTAAGTCAATTTTGAGGCTCCAGCCAGAGAGAGGGCTCCAGCCAGGGAGACGACTCCAGCCAGACTGATGACTCCGGCAGGACAGGGGATCCCTGGTCCTGCGACACTGTTTTGGAGTCGTGGCATAAGTTAAATAGATTACCACCGCCAGCATGTCCATCACGAGGACGTGCTTGACTTACCTGACGGACATCAACGGTAGCCCCAGAAAGATCGTGCAGGATTTTCCAATAGCAAGATATGCGGCGGAAACCTGGACAGACCATGCTGCGTTGGCTCAGGCTTCCGAAGATATAGTTCGAGCGACAGTCAGATTCCTAGAAAAGGAAGCGACGTTCCAACGATAGGTTATCAGCCTGATAGAAGTCAGGACACGAATCATGGTCCTCCACAAGGTTACAGGCTCTATTATGCTTGCTTTGTTGGGCTCGCAGCGCCTGCACGAGATCTTATTGGCAAGGAAGCGGACGTTAATGCGGAGGGCGGCAAATACGGCAACGCTCTCCAGGCCGGCTCAGAGAGAGGCCATCAAGAGATTGTCCAACTACTCTTGGACAATGGAGCGGACATTAACGCGCACGGCGGCTTCTACGGCAATGCTCTCCAGGCCCCCTCGCTTGGAGGCCATCAAGAAATTGTCAAACTACTCTTAGACAAAGGAGCGGACGTTAACGCGCAGAGCGGCGAATACCGTAACGCTCTCCACGCTGCCTCGTTAGGAGGCCATCAAGAGATTGTCGAACTGCTCCAAAGAAGGGTCGCTATTACATAGTCTTCAAAGCAGACCACTCTAGGAATCTAAGCAACCCGGCGAAGAAACTTTGTCTCATGGACTCCACGCCTTCTAATCAAACAATAATTTGTTCAGTAGCCTCGACTTATGTCCACCTATTGCCTAGCTTCAGGAGCAATCACTCTTATCACTTCGCAGAGTCTAGGTATGGCTAATTAAATTCATGATAACCTATGAATCCTGCTACGTCTAGGCAGCACTTCCTATTTAACCCGAATTCCAACGCAACCCATATATATACGGAAAACTACCCCAGCTAGAATCCATCACCAAGCCGGTTTGCGTGCTCTAAGAATGCTAGCGCTGTTGGAAATGATGTTGGTGATGACTTACAGGTAGACGGACAAAGGTAGACTAGAGGGGTATGGCACATGATTAACGTGGGACGGCGGCCCTGTGGCCCGTCTACTTCTTTCCAGTTAGGACTAGTTAAGCTGTGCTCGAGTTAGCGCGATCATTAGTTGCATAGGTCATTCATTGAAGCCTAACACGACGATCCATAGCTAGTACCATCTAATAATCCCGGGGTGAACGGATTATAGGCAGCTTGATGAACTTTCCGGTTTCACAATTGTGGCCCCTTAGCTCAATGTGACACTCTTCGGCTTAAGCGCGCTCTATTACCTAGGCTGCTTGAGGGAGGACACGGCAAGATTGTACAAATACTGAAAGGATGTCTTTTACCGATCAGCTAACATCCTATCTGTCCCCTTCCCCTTCCAAAAGGCTTTCGCTCTGATTAGGCTTCAAGGATATATAGTTTACTTAATCTAATTGTAATACCATACGTTAATTAGCTCTGTATGTTGTCGCTTTAATGTAGTGAATGATCCCCTATATTCTAGGTGGTTTGCGTTAAGACCTTGTTTCAACGTTACTCCTTATTACTATCAAAGAAAGATCCTATAGTGCTCAGATAGATAGAGCTTATAGCCGTTCAGTGAGGGGAATATATAAATATAACCGGGTATATTATATTAACGACTAGGATTATCGAAGAACATAGGTAATTTATAAGTCTAGAAATACGTTTAGAGGGCATCCTTTCGAGAATACTAGAATTCCTTAACAAGATGTGAATAATGTTGTGGCGTCTGGACTAGCTTCAGCTGCCTGGACTAGGTCTTACATTTATGAGACAGATTTCAGGGTGATGAAGTCTCTCAAACTTCTTCGAGAATAAGGATAGGTGAAATTCTCATTATTTAAGCGAAGGCATCCACGGCGACGACAATATGTCGGGAAACGTGCTTGCCTCCTTTACCACGAGTCATCCGAAAATATGTCCAATGAATCGGTTTGCGGTCAAAGGCTTGCATCACTCAGTACAAGATGGGCTCGCAGCGCTGAGATTGGGAGAGTTGATATAAACTTACGCTAATGCTTGACCAGGGTCCAAAATTAGCTCTCAGCCATGGGAGTGTTGGTTCCTAGGTGTGAGCCGTCTTCATCTGACTAAGTCTGCATCCGATTTCCCGCCGATTTTCGACCTTGGTGTGTCATTGCATACCTACTTGGTGGGTCACTTGTAATCTTACAAATTCCCTTTCTGAGGTGAAGATCGAGTGAAGTATTCCTGGCTGGGGTCTATGGGCCTGAAAGCTGAACGAGAGATTATTAGAGAATGAGTGGAGAATTCCATTGGAAGGACCTGCTGGAGTGAATACTGTAAATGCGAGGAGGTATTAAGTATGAGATGTCTAAGCTTTAGCTGTCCCCTCCTGACTCTCTCGGGCGAGGATTTCCCGGTTTTTCCTCGTCTTCTTCTCGTGCGAAATGGCCAGGACCATATTCACTAAGAATATTGTAACGAACAAGATTCCCAAAAAGCACACAACTACTGCCACGGTGACAATTGAGAAGACCGCAAAGCCGTAAGAAGCCAGCTGAAAGGCGTGGTTCGTGTTTAATGGCGGTACACTGGCGCCGACCTGCATCGCCGTGAGCACGAGGGAGAAATATACCAGCACGATAAGCATCCAGGAAAACTTCCTCTGGAAGAAGGCGACATAGCGGTTGTAGCCGTACAAATAGCCGCGAATAAAGTGCGTAAAGAAAAATCGGATCCTGTATATAGAGTTGATTCTTCCTAGTCGCAGCTCGCCAAAGTGGTAGCGTTTATTGACCTGGTCGAGCGCATTTGCATCGATATGTGAGAGGAATTCTGTCACGAAGCTCTTCCACCAGATCCACGTTACCTCACACGGGAGGAGATCTAGCTTGTGAGCTAACTTTAGGTCAAGAGGAGAGCAGATCAACCAAACATAGGAGAGCAAAATTCCACAAGCGGACTTATGAAGCTCCTCCGATTCGCAGAGATATTTGTCCCAGAACATGAAATTTAGCATATAATCCGGAAGCGGCTTGACAAAGATCTTGTTTGAGAACTTGAGGAGGTGGAGGTCCGCTTGCTCTGTCAGAAGGACATCGAAACCCATCATCTTTTGTCGGTGTATCGGTCTGGCGTTCAGAGGTCTCCCGGCCATCCACAGATGCCCATGTATTCTGTTGAGCCGGGTGTGGTCCAAATCCCGCTTTAGATACGTCTCTATATCCTCTGTGACCAAAAAGACCCGGTTATCGTTATCCCGGGAAATAGCCGGCAAGTTCTCCAGCCAGAGAGAAGAGGAAGTAGCTATAGGTGTGCCTTTTAAGTGCGGCTGAATATCACAAGTGGGAGGTAGTTTGTGGCTGTTTGCGGTAGAATCTTGACGAATACTGCCAGGGGAATCCGCTGGTGTAATGGGGCCATATCGAATGGGATCCTGGGTGGCTCCGCCGGCAGGACAAGTTGGCGGTGACAGAAACCCATTAGCAGTAGGATCTTGACGAGCATGGCCGGAGGGATTAGCTGGTGTTGGCACTCGCAAGGAAAAAGGAGGCCTCAACAGATTGTTCTGTACGGCATCAGCACCCGATGTTCTCATATTTAACACAATGGCCAAACCGGTAAAAGCTACGGATGGATGGCTCCTGGAAATTTACCTTATTTTCCACCATCTCATTAATCTTTTGAAATGGGTAGGGTGTTCAACAAAAATTGAAGTTTAAAAGGTATGCTTTGAATAATCAGAGTCTTTGAAGAAGTGTAGGTCCTCGGGCTTTTTTGCTATCTGTGGTTGAGAAGGGAATGTGAGCGAAGAGCCCCAGGGACTCAGGTTTGTGTCTCTTCCCGTTCAAGTCGGACTTTCTACTCGACGGGGCTGCGCCTGAGGGTAGCTGCCGAGCGAGAGTCGGGCGAGCGCCGTTTTTATCGCCAAAACAGAACACGAACCGAAAGCAGCTGAGTCAAAATCCGTTTCGATCAAAGTGAACCAGCCTAGTCGCGCCAGCTTCGCGCCGCCTCTTCAGAGTCATTCAGCTGATTGCATTCTGACCAATCGGACTCTTTAGACATGGCTTTGGCTGTATGCTACATGGCGCTTTGGCCGTACTAAAGCCATATGCGTGCATATTATTAGGTGGGAGATTGAAGCTTTCAGGGCTTCCTCGGTATCCATGGACTTGCTTTACCATTCAGGGGCTAAAATAAAATTTTACTCCGAACGGAGGCGGATGTTAAGCACTTGCGGGATCTGTAACTCATAGCCCCATTTTGGAACCTCATTAAGGCACGGTCCGTTGTGGAGATGAACGGATTGTCTATCTGGTCGTTCTTGGTCGGTTCTCCTCTGAGATTGCTGGGTCCAATCCTTTCCCGAATTCAGGCCATTGCTTTTTCATCAGCACGCCCCATTCGTTTCTTCCCCCACCCAAAAACAACCCTTTGCTGTCGAAAATCTCACTGTGGCCTTTTGGAAGAGAAACCAAGACCATGGGGTTGCCTTCACCACAAAATATCCATTTTTCAGAGGTCCTTTCTGACCAGGGTGAACTCGGAAGACCCTCCCCCCGGGTCTCACTAGTCAATCTCACTAGTCTAAAGAGTAAAATTGGGGGCTGGCAGACGGAAAAGGATGGCGCGAGACACGGCAGGTTTTAGCCGAAGAGCCACGTCAGCGCTTGAGGGGGGTTTTGGTGCATCTGATACATGACGGGGGATCTCAGGCCACTTGGGTTGACCTGGGGTGAGCTGTAGTCACGAAAGAGGGTGGGGGATTCGGCGGGTTAGGACTCTAGCCGCCCATAGGGGAAGCTTCGGCTGCTATTGGCTACTCAACGATTATGGTGATTGCATCCAGAAGGGGCCGTTGATAATAAACCCCGCTTCCTTGACCGAGAACACCATTTCTGTAGCCAGCGCGACACTGAACAAATTCAACACATTCTTAGGCGCCGGAAATGAACTACAACGACGCAGATGGCCTTGAATTCGGGGTGGGCAATACGAAAATCGACCCAGCCGTGTTGAGGGGTAAGCTACAAGCCCTTCGCGGACTCTCAAGATCGTCTTCATACTGACTGCCTCCAAAGAACTGCCAGAAGGATGCACGGTAACATCCACTGAGAAACATGGCATAAGCTTCTGGGCACAAACGGGTCGCATCGATGTTTTGCTCTGCGACGGTACACCACAGTCCTTCTTCATCAAGGTTATTTCAAAAGAACGGGGCATGAATATGACGAGGGGTGAATTTCAGTCGATAAGTGCGATTCATAACGTTTTGCCAGAATTTGTCCCAAAGCCTATCGCTTGCGGCACATACAGGACTATACCAGACACTCATTTCTTCCTCTGCGAGTTTCGAGAAATGACTGACGATATGCCTGACCCTCAAAAATTTGCCGCTCTTCTGTCAACGCTGCACCAGAAGAGCGTATCGCCTACTGGCAAGTTTGGGTTTCACATCACCACCTACGCAGGAAACCTACCCCAGTTCGTGGGATGGGAAGATAGCTGGGAGGCATTTTTCGCTAAGACCATGAGGCAGGCACTTGACCTGGAGATTGAAAGGAAAGGGCCGAGCGAGGAGCTCGATTTTCTCTCTCATGCTTTATTCGAAAAGGTTATCCCGAGGCTCTTGAGGCCTCTCGAGAGTGACGGACGAACAGTGAAACCTTCGCTTGTCCATGGAGACCTTTGGTACGCAAATTCAGGGATCGACGTTGGCAACGATCAGCCTCTTGTCTTCGATGCGTGCTGCTTCTTTGCGCACAACGAGTGTACGTTCTATGAATCACTTTCGATTTCGCGCGCTAAATATCTTGGATTTGAAGATGAGTTTGGGCAGTGGCGACCTGCTTGCAATAGGTTTGGGGATGAGTACGTTGCTGCTTACAACACATTCGCCCAAATTTCGCAGCCGGAAGAGGATTTTGAAGGTCGTCTAGACCTCTATAGGCTGTAAGACACTCAGCAACATTTTTCCTTCTTCTTGACCTAAGTTTGAACTGATTTCAAGCTAGGAGGTTTGACACACATGTTTCAGCACTTTTTGTCGATAATGAGACGCTTCGCACACAGTGAGGCTGTTCTAAGCCTATCGTCTAGTTTGGCGGCTAATGAGCTTAACAGGGTCCTTGATGTTATGAGAGATTTGGTGCAAAGATATGGTTGTTAGACAGCAGCAATTATACTATGCTCATTTTCAATCGCGTAGCTCTAGAACATCGCCGTTTCGAGGAGGAGCCGGGCTCTCTCCGCGACGGTTTCTTCCCGCCCACCGCGGAACCCCCTCATGTATTTATCACGTATGCTCCCGCATAGCTACTTTTCCTCCTAGAATAGATAGAGTGCCACGGGCCCGCCTGCAGGCCTCACAGCGCTGTAGCCCTCCGTCAACGAGGCCTACATCGCCAGTGTTCAGACCGCAGGTGCCCCGTGCGGGCCAAAATATCTCATCCGTCTCCATTTGTGCTAGTGTAGCAATGGTTGGAATAGATGTGAATCGTCACACCCTATTTGCTTTGATAAAACTCGCGTGACCAAGCGTAGCCCCTAATGACCTGAGTTCTTAAGAGAAGGGGGGTCGCAGCAACAAATTTTCATTAGACCGATTTCATCTCTAAATAACAATAAGAAGGTCAAAATAAAATTAAGCCGCGTTGCTGGACGGCGCGTCTGGGTGTTTCCGTGACCTCTAGCACAATCTCAAGTCTTCAGTGCCCAGCCATTGAGACTTTGGTGATTCTGTCATGCCAGTGCTCAACGGGGAACACGACCTTGACACCATTTACCTCCAGCCTTTCCTGCCCGTCGTTGTGTGCGATAAATGTCCCTGGCTCTTTGATCCCCACGTAAACAGTCTTGATGGCGCTCTTAAGTCTCAATATCCTGGTCGTGCAGGTCATGTTGCCACTCAGCCTCTCGTTGCATGGCTCCATAGTCGTGTACAACGCCGTGTTGGCCGGAAGGACCTCATGGATGCGTTCCTCGGGGAGGTTGTGCTCGTCGGCGATCTTGATGAAACAACACTGCTCTGCGTGCGTGGTGCCTGGATCTCCCTTGTAATCTCGCGGGTATTCAAGCGAGTATCCTGTCGATAGAACTTTGCCGCTATCGGCGTCGACTAGTACAGCTCCGACGCAGAATTTATTGGCAGCTGGCGGTGATTTTTGTGCCTGAATAAGGGCGTATTCCATGAAAGCCTCATGGTCCTCAACCGTGAAGGTTGGATTTGTCTGAGAAGACATAACAAATGGCTCTCTGAAAGATTACACAGTGCGTGGGCAATCTCTCTTATTGACCAAATCAGCACAGCATCGTCAAGAAATGACAAGGAAGGTACAGGCCAATGGGGAGTGATTTTTTGAAATCCTGTGGGTGCGGGATTTTCTGTGCTAGTCACGACTCACATGCCGTTGCCCTTCCCGAGCCTGGGGCCCGGGCCGTCGACGGGCGTTTAAAACAACCAGCTGAGTGGTGGTTCGAGTGGAGCTGGTTCTATCCCCGTATCACCCTTCCCTGTACGGAGTGTTTCCCCCCTCGAATTGAATCACCTCCTTAATGCACCTTGACAGGCGTCCAATCCACTCCCGGATTGGCTCTTGCGCTCTTGCTGTAGGGGAAGAAAGCGGGTTTGATCGCGAGGTGTTGGGCTTCACCAACTTCGCCAAGAGTCTCTCCTGAAACAACAGCCGCTTTACAGTTGTTCCATGATCCTCTTACTGACCAGACCATCATACCAACATCACCTCGGACGAGTCCAGGCAGCTGCTGAGATTAGCGATCTACACGGAGTTTTCTGGGCTATAATGGTTAACACCCAATCCCTTTTCCTTCTGGAATTTCAAGCCTACCCGATCGCTGACCGTAACAGTTCTTTCGAAAACAGCGGCACGGCAAGGACGAATTACACCCTGACAGGCTCTCAAGTAGTCATGACTCGACTAAGAGCTTCGGGAGCTTTTTTTCCCTGTCAAAATCACTGCCCAGGACGTCAACCACATCAGGCGATCAAGCGAAGAGCCTGAAGGGCCCGCTTGGACTGAGCCCCCTGTATTCTCCGACGACACCAGAGATCGACTTCATCTTTGTCCATGGCCTAGGCGGAAATTCCATGAAAACATGGAGCAAGTCGTCCATGAAGTCTCATTTCTGGCCAGAGGAATGGCTCCCCAAAGATCCCGCATTCAAGAATGTCCGTATCCATAGCTTTGGATACGATTCGAACTACTTGAAAGGCAAAGAGAACTGCTTGAATATACACCATTTTGGCAAGTCATTACTAGGCGCGATCAGCACTTCACCATGCATTGTCAATTCCGGGACATCCATCGTTGTCATCGGCCACAGTATGGGTGGCTTGGTGATGAAGAAAGCATATATCCTAGCGAAACAAGAGGCACTGCATAAGGTACTGGCTGGGCGATTCGCCGCATTCTATTTCCTCGCCACGCCGCATCGGGGTGCCGACTCGGCAAAGATGCTGAAGAACCTTCTCAAGGTTGCGTACGACCGTGCTTATATCGGCGATCTGGAGCCGAACTCTGGGGCTATCCAATTGATCAATGACGAGTTTCGGAATTTTTCGGTGGGCCTTGAGCTCTGGTCGTTCTATGAAACACAAAATATGAAACTGCTTAGCTCGCTCATTGTCGAACCCGAGTCAGCCGTTCTCGGATACCGTGAAGAGAAGCAGATACCCATGACTGCTGACCACCGCTCGATATGCAAGTTCGACACACCAGAAGACCCCAACTACATCCTCCTACGAAATGCGCTCGCCTCTACTGTGAGCAAAATTTCCACGGCAATTCTGGAGTCGAAGCTGAAGCAGAGACGTGAAAGTATCAAAAACCTCAAGAAGTACTTGGAAGCTTCCGACGTCTTGGACGACGATCTTGAAAATGTCCGCGAAGCGCGGATGCGCGGGTCATGCAGATGGATTTCAACCAAGGCCTGTTATGTCAAATGGAGAGAAGGGGAATCCGGATGTGAGAGGACACTATGGATCAAGGGCAAGCCAGCAACGGGGAAATCTGTTCTTGCTGGCTATGTCATCGATCAGCTAAAGGAGTCCGGCCAGGCGTGTAGCTACTTTTTCTTCAAACATGGAGACAAGTCGAAGTCCAGCCTAGGTCGTTGTCTCCGATCTCTGGCTTTTCAGATGGCAAGCTGCAATGCCAGAGCTAGTGATGCCATCCTAGGGATGCAGGAGGATGGTGTTCGGTTAGACCGCGTCGACGAACGTACCCTCTGGAGAATCCTCTTCCTTTCTGGCATCTTCCAGACAACTGTGACCCGGCAGTACTGGGTTATTGACGCCCTGGACGAGTGTTCTAACCCTTTGGTCCTTTTGAATACCATCTTTTCTAACCTGGATGAATCTATACCCCTGAGAATCCTCGTCACAAGTCGGGATACGGTCGATCTAGACCAAGGTTTCTCGGTCATTCCACCCAACCTAATCCAGTCCTTGCCAATCTCAATATCAGACACAGAGTCAGATCTCAGGCTTTTGGTTGAGAGGAGGATACAGGCGTTAGGAGTCGTGGGCCCCGACGATCGGGGTACATTAGCGAAGAAGATTCTCGACAAATCTAATGGGTCCTTCTTGTGGACTATTTTGGTGCTTGAGGAACTCCTACACTGCCACGGCAGAAGGGAAATTCTCCAGATTCTTGAAGACGTACCGAGAGGCATGGAGTCACTATACAAGCGGACTTTAGACCACATGTCGCAGGTCGTTCGCGGAAAGGAGTTGGCCAAAACCATTCTCATGTGGGCAGTTTTCGCGGTTCGACCAATGACAATCAGCGAACTGGACGGTGCTCTGACTCTGGACATCCACGACTCATTCCCAAGATTGGAGGGGAGCATCGCCGCGCTCTGTGGTCAGCTGGTTGTCGTGGACAAGTATGGGAAAGTTAAGATGGTGCATGAAACTGCCAGAGAATTCCTTGTAGCTGGCAGAGTTGAGTCTGAATTCTCCATCGAGAAAACCAGGGCGCACACACGGATGGCTCAGGTGTGTCTCAATTACCTAGTCGGTGAGGAAATGAATCTTCCGAGGAATAATCGACGCCGAACTTCGGTAAATTTGACAGCTACAAGACAAGACTTCGCCGCCTATGCATACACAGCATATTCATATCACCTTTCAAGATCTGATCCGTTGGTGTTAGGGACGTTCCAGCTTGTCGTACAGTTCCTGAGATCCAACGTCCTCACTTGGATCGAAACGATTGCCGACTCTCGAAATCTCAATCACCTCATCCGCACCTCAAAGCATCTTAAAACCTATGTCAATGCGTGCGCTGCTGAGCGTTCACCACTAGACCCTCAGATACGAGCGCTGAGACAGTGGGCCACAGACCTTGCTCGGATTCCTGCTATGTTCGCTAAAGCCCTCACGGTATCACCGTCAGCGATATACTCGTTGATACCTCCATTCTGTCCCACCGAGTCCATGATATACAACACCGGGGGCCCAGGCCGGAGGCTCGTTGTGCTTGGCGCACCTAACAAGCAATGGGATGACAGGCTGCTCTGCATCGATTTCCGTCAGGGTCAACCGAGATTTCTACGCTATGGAGATGAGTTCCTAGCCGTCGGTCTCAGTTCAGGAACTGTCCTATTGTACTACGCCACATCCTACCAGGAGTATATGGTCTTGGAACATGGTGAAGCAGTCCACTTTGTTGCTTTCAAGACCAAAAATGACCTTGTAGCAACATGCGGGATGAAGATGGCCAAGGTCTGGGATATCAGAAGTGGGCAAGTGGTGCACAACCTTGCGAGCCCTCCGCATCCGCTGGGGATGGAATTCGATGGAGAGACGCTTTTAATTGCGAGTCGCAACAACTACATCGTGGCTTGGAATCTGGAACACGACACACAGCCGGAGTCGTTGCGGAGGCCATGGAGCGACACTGATACACCAGAAGCGAACCGAACCACTCCGGCTGGAACCCCATGCGCACTTACTCTCTCTACCACGCACGGAATGCTTGCTGTCGCCTATACAGGCCAACCCATTACGCTTTGGGACGTGAAAGGGGACGTCTACGCTGGTAGCTGTGGCAAGAAACTCTCCAGCGGAGAGACCAGCACGCATGTCGTCGTCGCGCTTGCTTTCAATCCCAATCCAGACATTCGTCTTCTCGCAGTCGCATACCTTGATGGTGATCTTGCACTCCTTGCTCCATTTGTGGATCAACAGCTGAAATGTTTCCGTGCCAACTGCCAAACTCTCGCTGCAAGCCCCAATGGGCGTCTCCTCGCAGCAGGTGGTGCAAATGGAATTATCGACGTTTACGAATTTGATACGTTCAAGCTCCTATATCGGGTCAAGTCATCCAACTCGTTTATTAAGCACCTTGCCTTTACCATGGACAGTATGCTTCTTGCCGACATACGAGGCGCCCAGTGCACTGTCTGGGAACCTGAAGCCCTATTGCGGGAGTCCCTGAGCGATGACAGCAGCGGAACCACTTTGACTACAATGGTCGAGACTGTCTCTACGGAAGCCAAAGCAAAGATCACTGCCATCGTGGTCCATCATACGTCTGAAGTTATCTTTTGTGGAAAGGATGATGGATCAGTTGTACTCTACGAGCGGAAAAATGCAGCGAGCTTGGGGACTCTCTACAGCCACAAGTCACCAATCCGCCTGTTAGCCTGGATAGAACGGAGAGACGCCCTCCTTAGTGTGGATGCCTCCAACAGGATCTTCCTCTACAGAATCCGCAAGTCAGCAGACAAAGGTTGGCTCAGCGATCTGGGGATAATTTTCAAGTCCCGCCTCGACTCCGAAAAGGCAATCCTAGATGTGCTAGTAGGAGAAGTGGCGGCGAAGTTCCTGGTATCAACTCGCGAGTCTGATCACCTGTTCAACTTGGATAGTGGTAAAGACGAGGGAGACCTGACACATTCACAAATCCCTGGAATCCGCAAATGGCTCCCTCATCCAGAATCCTCTCAGCATCTGGTCTGTGTTGACAATTTCAAAGTCTGCGTGTACTGTTGGAGTGACGGGTCTGACGTGTCATCTACTGCATTGTCATTGGATCACTCGGCAGAGCTCAAAAGCGTGATTCCCTATTCGCTGGGTCAAAAACAGAGAATTATGCTCCACTGGCTACATCCGAACAGCTCTCTCAACTTCAGCAGGATTGAGATAATTGACACTGAATCCCTTGACATTGGAGACAACGACAGTAGCTTCTTGCGAGGCAAGCAATTAAATGCTGTGGCGGCTTTAGATAAACTTGCCACGGATGAAGACGGGGAGAACATGACATCGAGTCCGGCCGCTCCGCTTCGTTCACAGATGAAGGCATTCGAACTCAACATTGCCCATGTTATCGGAATTGACGAATCGAGAAAACTTGTGTTCCTGAATCGGTCTTTTTGGGTGTGCTCTGTTGATCTCAGTGAAGGCGGGTCGGGGATCGCGCAACGCAAAGATTCCCCGACAATCAAGGTCTCTGAGCACTTTTTCGTCCCATACGATTGGTTCGCTGGGAACAGGGACATTGTTTGTGTTTTGGCAAAGAGAGATATTATGTTGACTCGGGGTGGCAATCTAGCGGTAGTTAGGGGTGGTCTCGATTATGCTGCGAGAGTCTGTATAGAACAAGAGACTGCTCCGTAGACTGAGAGGATATATGTAATCCAAAACTTAAATCTCTGGTAGTAATCGCAATTTCCAAACCCATATACATTGGTGGCAGGGTAAAGCTCTAGGTCTACGTTGAGGGATTTCCTGTTCTTTTTGTCTAAAGCAAGTGCCCCCAGTCGGTGCTATCAAGGCAGCTTGTCCTACTAAATACATAAAATTGCAATATATACTGAAATGGGGAAACGCTCAAGGCAGTCTGCCTGAAGACAGACAGGCCGAGGGACAAGAGAAATAACCACACAGCAGCAGCGTACGTACACACAGAGCAATAGAGCAATAGAGCAATAGAGCAACGAGCAACGAGCAAGAGCAACGAGCAAGAGCAACGAGCAACGAGCAACGAGCAAGAGCAACGATCAAGAGCAACGAGCAAGAGCAACAGGCAAAGCAATACGAGCAGAGCAACGAACAATTCTTGACCCTTAGCTCCTTGACTTAGGCGAACAAGACGAACATAGCAACGAGCAGAGCAATTCCTAACGAGCAAGACGAGCGGTTGATCAAGGACGAATCCCCATGTCTTTCTTTGCTAGTAGAACTAGGCTATTTTACAGTAACGAACTAAACAAACATGCCAAACAAATCTATCGCTAGGACCCCTTCTCAATTCACTAGTTCGCCAGGTGCAACCAAATCCCCTACTGCAATACCTATCTCTTTCTCGATTTCAAATTGGTCTTAGGTGATTATTGCGATTGATATAGAGGGTCTGATGAAGGGATTGTGTTACGGTCTTTTCTTCCATGTCTTTCCATTTCCGGGTTTCTTGAGGTTATTACTCCCATCAAACGCATTCCCCTGGGTGGCGCGGCTTTTTTCCGCAATGGAATCGTTGGTCAGAGTTGATCAGTTACACAGTCTAGTATTCCCCCTCCTTTATGCGGCGCAAGGTGCATATCTCTTGCGTCGATCCTTCAGCTGATGAGTTGTCCTTGCATACAATTTCAAGTCACTGATGTCGCTTGAAGAGGGTTTAGAGTTCCCTTGGGAACACGTTAAAGGCAATTCTTGGGGATGCATTCTTAAGGGTTCCTCAAGAAACAGTCTTGCCACAACCTGACCTGGCAAATTCTTCCTTACCTGACTGACAGGTCTTCTACCCTGTAAAGTAGACACCTTAAAGCTGACCTTAACCCATAACCCTATTTCGGGGCGGTGGGCGGGATCAAGAACAAACCTCGCTACATAGCAAGAAAAACGGCATCGCGGTGATATTGGTTGGACGGTGACATGAGTATTAATTCATATATTCATATATACTTATACTTAAAATATAAGTATAGTATTTGGCCGGATGGTGTAGTTGGTTATCACGTATCCGGTGCTGCCTATGAATTACGCGAAACGGTATAGCGTGCCTGTTTGGGTTTAGTGCAGACCCCTCACCTCTTGTCCCGGTGCGTGTTGCTATAAAGTCCCTTCCATCGCCGCTTCAACTTTACGTGGTTTTTTCACCCTTCCTGCTCTTTCTTTCTCCCCGTTCCCCATGCACGACTGGCTGGTGAGGCATTTCTGCCATTGATCCGGATCACCGAGCTCCGTCCCCCCTTTGTCGCCGGCACGAACCGTCCAGTCCGTTGCTGTCCTTTGAGCGCTCGAGCTCAGATCTGCGGCGCTGTCCCTTGCCGTGATCTCTTTCCGCTCAGCTCTCTCGCCATTGCGCTCGAGATGAGGCATTTTGGCCCCCGGTCCGCCGCGTCACACATCAATCGGTCAGCCAATCGTCGAGCTTGCTCGCGTCGAGGTGCATTCGCACTTCGCTCTTTCTGGACAATCGCCCGTGTGGAAAGGGGCTTCAAATCTGCCTTGGGGGCGTAATTCGAGGGCAACGGCATTGGTAGCCTTGGCTGATATCGAAATGGACAGCGCGCGTGAACGAGCGGCTGACTGTCTTAGCCGCCATTTCGCATCAGCCAACTGTTACTAAGTCCGCCAGAGTTAACGAGACGATGATCGTCCTTTCTCAGTGATCGTACGGCTTCACGGTGGCCATATCGAAACTTAGGAACGATCTCTGAATCTGAAGACCTCGCCAGGCGACCTCGTTAGCCCGCGCGCGAACATCTATTCCCGTCGACCTACACGGTTTATCCTGCCGTCGTTCGCATTCGAGCCTACCCCACCCCCTGTGACCGAGTGCGCCTTGTCGTCGGAGCCCCGTTGACTTCATAATTGATTGGCGGAGAGGATGAGATGGACGGATGGAAAAATAGGGGTTTACTCCTGCAGCACGAGCGTCATTCGTACCGGAGACGACGAGGGTGCTATTATCTCTATGTTGTTGCGTCCTGCTCGTGTCGTCTTCGGTCCTAGCCACGCAACGACTGGCAAGCAGAGCTCTATCGACCAGGTGGGGACAACTGGACGTAGGCGATGCGCAGATATGCCGTTCCCTAGAAATAGAAACAGCGCTTTGCAGTGAGGCTATTGGATCAAACGGGTGAACGGGCGAGTCATTTGTGCGGCAGTACCCTGCACGGTGCTTCAGTCACAGAATCGATTGGCAGCGTAGGTCTCGTCTGGATGCCAACCTGGCGGAGCTTTTGCCCTTCGAAACTTCGTGCTGGCTGAGCAAGGCGTGGTCGTTCTGACGAGAGGTATAAAGCCATGCACCTCGCACGCCGTCTTGGTGAGAAAGCAGCCAAGAATCCAACTTCGCCTTTCTATTCATCTAAGTGCTCTGTTTTCTCTACATTATCTAATACATATTTGGATCCGTCTCCTGGTCCGAGTCAATATGACTTGTTTTACAGAAAATGAACACGAAGCTCTTAGTAAGAGGTCTTCTACGAGCATGATTGATTTCACTAATTTGACATGGTGAAGTCCCCACTTGGCCTTGTGAATGGCCTGAAGTGGTCGTACGCGACTCCATCGTTACCCCTAAGTTAGGCACACAGGCTAATCCTATAGTGATCGGAGATGGTCCTGCTCCGTTGGGCTCGGCTTCTAATCCAATCGTGATCCATGTTGACGAGGGTTGGTGCCGTGATGAGACAGATCAGCTTGGTTCCGATGCCGACACTGAGATTATGGGTACACCGGAATTCTGGGGGACGTTGACCGGTGTAGACTTCGCCGTTCCGGTGAAGGATGATGCAGCTATCGATTCCTCTGTCCGTGTGCTAATTAGATCGCTAGTCTGTAAGGATCCAGAAGACCTTCAGCCATTCGAGCAGTCAACTCCCAACGGTTTTCAGTCGGACTACAAAGCATTGGAAGTTACGGAGAGTTTATTTGACGAGTCGCGAGAAAGCCCCCGTTTTGGGGCTGTAAGGAGGGCGAGCGTTCCGAGTGACCGCGGAGGTACGCTTAGCTAACGACTATTTGTGACTACTATGCTAAATTTTACTAGGAAGCGAGCAAAGCACGGAGCAAGGCAAAGCTTCTAAGACCGAGGAACCCGAGGAGGCTCGCAGCGTGCCTGATACTTCTTCGATGACCCGCAACCCTGTTCCACAAGATATATCAATTCAAACCGATAATTCCTGTAGGAAAGGCCTCTCACGTGGCTCCTGTGATATAGGATCTACGAAACGCAGATTATCGCATGCAACAGCGGAAAATATGAACCGAATCAAGTGCATAGGCAAAGCAGCCTCGACTTAGGGTTCTTCCGTATCGACTGCCATCAGCGATGAACTAGCGGCGATCCACGATCATATGGATCACTGTCGCAATGCCAATTGTCTACACGCTAAAGCTTTTTTCAATGGAATTTAGCCCCCTCGTGAGTGATTTCATGCTATACATGTTCAATATAGTCACTAAGACTGTTTTACAGAAGATACGCAGCCAAGCTCCTTAAATATGCCCAAACAAGGACGAAGCGAGGAAGGCCGTGTGACCATGCGATTCCATGTCCCGGAATTCCAAAAGGGGGCTACATAGCCAATGGAATTTTTAGTCCACCAAGTGATTATCCGAACAGCTTTTTTCTCTCCAAATATTCCTTGCAGCCTAGAGATTTTCACGCAAGACGATATCCTCTTCGGACGAGGTGCTGTGGTCGTACCTTCGGAAAGAGAAGACCCAAAATTCTTCCTTACCTTCTCCCCTAAAGTTCTCGAGGATGATCACGGTACTAAGGTCCGTGCATCTCGAAAATGGCCAGATGGGATTGTGATATTTGAATCGGTTTTGCCAGAATGGAAAAAGGGAGCCAATTGGCGACACGGCTTCACCGGCCGCGTTTCTATTGAGCTTTATAAAAGATGGCCCCCTTTAGCCTTAGATTATGAGGAACGACAAGACTTCTTTGGAAGTGTTGTTCTGAGCATTCATTCGGATGGGGTAGACCCAAAATGCTTCATTACCTTCTCTTCTGAGCAGTCTAAGGCCAATTGCAAGCTTCATTCGCCTCCGTGTGGTAGAGGCAAAGTTTCGCAAGCTGGGCAGTTTGACAACTAACCTGAACCTTCGATGACCAGCGGCGCTGTTACTTAGGAAACAGCAGAAGCTAGTCATTCTGTGGAAGAGGGCCTACCGCGCACCTCCCAGGATGCGAGATCTGTGAAGCGCGAGCTATCCCACGACGGTATCCGCGCTGAACTCAGACGATCGGAGCGACTGAGCAAAAGAGCAAGAACTTGAAGGCGATGTCTCCTTTCTGTGCGTATTCAATCTTTGCAACCGGCGGATAGCAAATGAAGATATCAGTGCATTTTTTGGAAATCAAGAAAGTAGGTAAGGCACTGATCCAGTGAAGATTCGTTGTAGTACCTAAGCCCAAGCTTTCTAACAAGAGCACAAACTTATAGTAATGGTACTGGTCAGTGTGATAAATTATAGGGCCGAACCAATTAATCAGTATCAGGGGCTGCTTTTATGTTGTATTGCAGATTCGGAGTATACCGCCCAGAGTCTACTAGATTTATAGAGGCTTATTGAGACAGGAGGATGCCAAGATAGCCATGGCCACTGAAACGAGGTCGTGCAGCATGACCATGTGTCTTTGGGCTAAATCCCAATGCGGGCTTTCAGCACGACTTAATTTGTCATAACCGCCTTCTGATCTACAAAGCAAATCATTATATTCGGCGTAACGACTCCCATATGAAAAGCCCTCAAGGACAAGTGCTTGAAGGTTAGGAAACCTACTACATGGAGTGTACCTAGACAGGGTTGCGAAGTTATTAACAGAGGTAGCGAATGTGAATTCAAAAGGTAAGGCCTTCTCAAAACCGCGTTCTTTCGGGTACTCCTATCTCAGTTCAAGATCTTCAGATCCACCTCATCAGGATCCTAGGCTAGAACCCTCGTTCTCGTTTCTTCCAGTTTCTTCTCGACTACCTTTTCCATATTTGCTCTCTCGTCTTCGGTAAGAAGGTCTATCCATTCTTTCCAACGGTCGTCCTCGTTACTCATTCCCGGTCCAAAGAACCGGCCATCAAGCTTTGTCCAGAACACAGCATCGAACGCAAAGCTTTTCCTCGCCGCATAGGTGACCCAAAGATTACCGCTCTCCCAGCTTTCTTGCATTGGCCTGGAAAGCCTTTGTTCATCTTTCAGTCTACCACGGTCTATGGCCACGTCCTCTTGTTCGCGTAGGACCTTCAAGAACGTTTGAAGACGTGACTCATACACCTTCGTCCACGCTTCCATCCCACCTGGCCAATACTCTGGTTGTTCAAGAAGCAGCCACTACGGTGGGGCATAAGAGAACTCCACTGGTGCAGCATAAGTGAACTCCCAATCCACAACCCCGACGATTTGAAGATGTTCGTTGACTAAGACGTTAGAGGGCCGAAGATCGCCACACCAGATGTTAAAAGGTCCGAGATTCGTGGAAGAAGTCGCGAGTCGACCCTCCCTGGCGAGCTTGCGGAACAACGATCTTGCAATATACTTTCGCCGACAGTCATCCGCGGAATCGACGGCATCGTTCTGCTGGTGTGTGAGATGCTCGAGGTGGAGATCGGCCAGTGTATTGAAGTAGGATGAGGCTGATTAGAAAGTTTCGTTCGACCTCGGCAACTTCGAGCGTGGTAGAGTCCCTAGATGGACGAGTTCATTCGCGTTATAGGACAGTAGTCTTTGAGCCACCTCCTAGGTAAAATCGTTAATCTGGACTAATGATCCTATCCTAGGCAGCCGTAGCGCGGACAACTGAAGCAAAACATCCGCAAGCTGTCCGTATAGCAGTTCAAACTTGGCGTCATCAACGGTTGGGTCGAGAATCGGACGATCCTTAATCGCAAATCCGGGTGTGTTAAGGACGTCGCTCAAGTCCATTACGTAGTCAATGTATTCCATAATGATAAATAGGCTAAGGCCGAGTGGATTGTCGTCTTTGGTGCCCTGGTGCAGGACAAATGGCACGGGAATCGTCGTATACTGGTGAATATACCTAATTATATCGACTTCATTGCGCACCTTCTCTTGGGGAAACATCGTAGCACCGGGCTTGGGAAATCGAATGATTGCAGAACCGCCGTCCTCAAACTTCATTCTGAAGGACACATTGAACGCCCCAGCTTTTGGATCACAGAGCTCAACGGGCACTCCTTTTCGATATTTCAGGATAAATTTACCGATAGCCATCAAAGTCTCTTCCTTGAATAAGTCGTGTACCCAAGCGTCTTGGATGGCCTCACTCCGTTCCCACGCGATCGTCGAAGCACATGCGAGTCTGCATCTCTGAAAGTGTGGTTGGGATGGGTAAATACGTAGATGCGTGATGATCTTGGCCCGTGCCGTATATTAGCGTACACAGTATCAACCCTTGTCAAAGTAAACGAGCGGCAACTCGCGTGGCTTCCCGATTGTTCTTGGAGCAAGCACCAACTAATTGCGAAGAATTGATTGTTAAAGGCCTACGCAGAACTCGAACGGCATAGATACAAAATTTTCGAGAAGGCTGGTACAACTAACCCCGAATGTGACGAGTTCTGTCCCCTGCAGCGTCCATCACACTATTAGCGGGAGGCTGATTGCTTTAGGATTCTTTAGGAGAATCTGACAGTGGAAAATTCAAAAAAAAGTTACAATGTGATCCCCTCGAACGTGATGTCGGCCGCATAGACGACCTCTGGCACGATTGAGGATTAATAACTGACTAAGCCGGGACAAAACCAGTAACTAACTAACTAACTAGTTAACTAACTTAACTATTAACTAGTGTTAACTAACGCTCCGCTGGAACCCGTTAACTAGTTAACTAGGTTAAGTAACTAACGTAATTCCCGCCCGTCCCGATCACACGCTCGTCCCGATCACCCAAACCCATTAGTTATAAAATTTCAAAATCAATTATGTCAACCAACACCCATTAATTCAACTAGATATAGCGATTTTTACATGCATTAATCGTGTGGCCAATCTCCCTACACCCGCTACACCTAGGCGGAGCCCTAGTACGTGGTAGATCTGCCTGACTAGGCGATTTGCCCTGCGCATGCAATACTACTCCATCAGCTTCTACCGGCTAGTTTAGCTGTTCAACTATCTGTAGGCCCTCTTCGACGGTTAAACCCTCTTCGCAGGGTATCTTCCTATTCGACCGATTGCGCTTCTTGACGATCCTCTCATTCTCCACGCGTAGATTCGCGTTCTCCTGGGCAAGCAATGCAGTGTTATGTAGCGCTTCGCTACGGCCCTTGATAATCCGATCTAATATAGTATTTGACGGGCTCGGAGGGCTTTTCGATCGCTGCTTTAACAGATCTTTGAGCATTGAAGCTTGCTTATGTAGCTGAACGACGGTTCGAGTTGAATTGGCTAGATCTGCTGCTCGGCCGGGTGTGTGATAATATCTACTTGCAGGGTCGAAGGCCTGTCAATCAGGTAGAAGAGAAGCACCAAGTCTCATTAAGTCAAAGACTGTTTCTTGAGGATCCCCTCAAGGAGCTCTTACTCCAGAGCTATTTAACATACATCCTTCCCTGTAGGCCAGCTGCCCGACCAAGTGTGAAGGGCTCAAACCGAACTTAATTCAATTGGGTGTGGCCGACAATCTGTCTATCGAAAGCTTGAGGAAAGGTAAACACGGGGCCTTCTGTGTTAGGAGATTTCCCCTTGTTGTATTCCTGAAGGTATTCCTGCTGTACGCTGGATCTCGGTATGGAGGAAGGATTGATCAGACGCCCTCATGTTACCCCGCTGTTCGTTCTCTTTGCTTTTTCCAAGTTCAGCTCGCATCATGTATCCTGATTTGGCTAGATAGCCTTAGCGGGGTTGTGAGTTAAAAAGCTTCAGAATGAATGAGTTTCTTGGGGGATTCTCAAGAAACAGCTTTGGACCAATTCATACTGCAGCCTTCTTCCTTACCTGACTGACAGGCCACTACCCTGACTAGTAGTATCTTTACATCCTGAGACACCAAGTATAGAAGCTTTCATGTGACACACGTGGGGAAGGCCGCAGTCACGTGGCCATAAGCGGGCATGGGCCCGTTACACCGCCTTAGCCATTTTGCCCTTGAAGATTATACATGGTGGTAGCGAATAGCCATCTGCGCAAATTGCTTGAATAGCAGTAACCCATTCGCGGTTTCCTGGCTGTAGAAGACGTCTTCGACCGTAGTATTCCGCCCGCATTACTACCTTCTGCGACGATATAAGGCCAATTGCAAAGCCTGTCTCATCAAAGTTGTAGATATCCTCCGCTTGAATCCCGTCCTCACTAATCACTCTTTGTACGGTCGTAAACCAGGCTCGGAGGGCTTTTGGGTCTTCATTTAATGCGCGTTGGTAGTCGTATCGTACCGAGTAGGTGTGCGAAGCTCATCGCGACGTTGAACAAATTTTGATGGCCAATTCTTGCTAACAGTAGGCGGTAGTTGGCTACCACGCGCAGCTAGTAGGATATTAGCCATCCCTCCTACAGTAGCAGGCCTAGGCGCTGCTCCACGGACCCCATTGAGAGTATTCATTCAGTAAGCGAATCTTCTTCTGACTGGGTCAGTTTATGACCAGTTGGGCGTTGATCAACGCGTGAGGTTAGGCCGTTGACGCGTCCATGTAGTGTGGTGTAGGGTATATCGTATAGCTTAGCTGCTGCGCGAATAGATTTGATGCGGCAATTTTGAAGGTCATTCAGGGCTAGTAAGATTTTGCCCTCTTGATTGGCTAATTTCTGCTGAGATTCAGGGCGAATTGGTGTCATGGTAGTTGGTTAAAGTAGGTAGGTAGGTAGGAGGATACGATTTTGGATGGGTGATCGGGACGGGCGGGAATTACGTTAACTACACAGTACTGTAGACTTGAAACCGCTAGGGGCATACTCTAGCAGATCCTCAGCGATTAGAGCGGGTAGTCACATTGGGGCAACCTGACGAAGGATGTGGTTAATTTGTCTTTGTTCACAGGGCGTTAGGCGGAAGGGCAACCCATTGATTAAGATGAATGAATTCCAAAAGAACGATCAAGGAAATATCCAGATTTCGGGTACTAGGGGGGTTGCTCCTGCTAGCTCTCCTTCCTTTGCATGAACGAAATTTGAGGGCACCCCTATTAAGCCGAAATACATTTAAGCTATATCCGCAACAGCTGCATTCGAGCATTCCGAACCTATTTTTTATCTTGACTCCAGGAACTAAACTTTGAAGCCTTCGGGTTATTGCTTGGAACAAACTCCCCTCCGTGACTGCCACCTTCAACTGCAAAATTTCTGACTGGCTCCGAAGAGGCAGAATTTTGAGTCGCTTGTTGGGAATTATTGGTACTTTTAGGGCGTTTAGGGTCCACAAGATGAAACCTTGGCTTGTATTTGGTGGTCGATGGGATGTAGTCACCTCCATGAGGTCCAGCTTGGGAATTCTTGAAGAGTTAGATACGAGATGGATCTAGTGTGATAATTGGAGAGTCAATCATACCTGACACGAATCCATTGTAGTGGATTGAACTGATTTCGGTCGGGCTTTCTGGTGTTCGGTCTAATGTTGGAGATTGGAGGAGCGGTATAAACCCTGGGAGATGAAGAGGGGGGAGAGTGAAGGGAGAACTAATAATGCGAAGAGCCGCATGCTCAACACATGGGCCAGTGGCTGGTTGTCATTTGGAATTTGGATAACTAACTATGATTGATTTACCTAATGCACTCCACACGCACACCACTCAGCCGCAGATCCAGCTCGCCAGGATAGCAACTATTTGGTGATAACAAGAAATTGTTTGCCTTCCGCATCACCTCCGACCGGGATCCTGGAGTTACTACCGCCATGAATACGCCCACATCATGGAGTGCTCCGTTCTATAGGGCATGAAGTAAACTCAACTCCTCGACCTAGATGCAGGGTGTAGAAAGATCAAATCTGATTGGGCGAGCTTTACGTCACTAGATATGCACCTTGGCCTATACATCACACTCGTATCCTGTAGGTGCCAGGATTTTAGGGGTGGACATATCAGTCAATTGGGGCATTTCTGTAAATTACACTGCATTACGGTAATAGAACAGTATTCAGATACATATGGAGACCGAATGGGGCATTGAGTACCGTTTCCCATAAGATTGAGGCTTTTTGTGTAACAATGCCAAGCATGATCTGATCCTCCCCTTACCCCTACCCACACCATAAACCCGACCTTTTACCCCAATTCTCTGAAAGCCCCCGTTGAAAACCCGCCCTACTTACTCTCCCATTTGTGTTGGACTTCGAAAATCCCTATTTATACGAGAAGAAGGGAAGAACGTTTTCCATCAGCGTTCTAACACTCACAATGTACTCCTCGGGGTTACAACCAGGATCCTCGCAGGCGACAGTGATCACAGCCATCTCCCTCTATACGATTACTGATGCCGCATTGATTGGAATTTTGATCAGTTCATGTCTGATTAGACGGCCTTGGCATAATCCCAAAGCAATTGCCTTTAAATCACTATTCGTTTCCATTTTGAGTTCAATGGCGTGAGTACTACCTTAGAAATATGGTGACTCAAATGTCTGAATTAACAACGGTTCCAGATTCACTTCGGTAAACCTCTGTCAATCAATACCGGTTTTCCAGACTTTTTTGTCGGACAAAGCCGTATGGATAACAACGGCAATTTTTGGAGGTCTTCAGTTTATTCTGATTCCGAATGTATTGTATCATCTAATACGTGCATACAACACACAACGTTCTGGAGGGGGCATGGAGCGGTCACACTTGTTCAAAGCTCATGCGGGCGTTCTATTGACTCTCATCATTACCTACATAGTCGACGTTATTCTTCGGACTCTCGGGATACTGCCCCGCAGCGTCTTGAACGAATCTTCTGCTTATGACGTAGACAAGGCGGTCGAAATATTTGAGCTAGCAATATCCGATATCTGGTTTGTTGCCTCTCTGGAGATTATGGTCGAGGTGTCCATCATTGTCTGGAGGCCGAAGGACTTGGCTCTCTCATGCAGAGTATGGTATCCCCTCGGGTGATCGAGTGTAACGATGGAATGCTGATGAGGAATAGAAAGGAACTGCGTCACTGATTACTGCGGCCTCTTTATTCGTCCTTCTCAACCTATTGTCGTCTGCCTTTGAAACAGCAGGTTATATATATGATCACCAACCCGATATTTCAGGTGGTTTCTCAGTCACTCTCTTTCAGCTTCAGTACTTTGCCACTACCCTCCCCACGATTGTGCTTTATATCAGTTTAGTCCACTGCTGCATGCAATGGCATAAGCTGGACCGTTGTGGACTGGGGATGCTCTATTATTCTGGAGAGGAAAGATCGCCTTTAATCGCTGAGCCTAATGGGGAAACAGACGAGCAATAAGTATCTACATGCTCATCGTTCCGGCATAATGGACATCTTTCGTGAGAGTACAATGTCAAAGACGATGAGCATATAAGATGGTTATAAGTTATCATAAATCCTCTTGTCCGAATTCACAATTTCCAATCCCTTTGGCCGATAAATCTGGCCGTGTTTGCTGCCTTGCTCATGCACTGGTTTGTATAGTCACAGCGGATCATCGGTTCAACGACAATAATAATCAGTGTACGCGTTTCCGCACGCTAAATATGTTAAACCCCTCATAGAGTGATGCCCGTTTGATTGAAACTCGCCAATAAAACAAAACAGCCAAAGTTAGTGGGATTGAGACAAGCCAAAAGAGCCAAAAGCTCCGTGAGACGCGCACCAGATATGGATCGAAGTTGAAGAATTGGCTTCCGAAAACGGTCTTGATGGTCAGCAATGGAATCCTATAATCGCGGACCAGGATACACACAGATACAGTTGACATTGGTAGAAATACCAGAGTCACTAATGCAATAATTGCCATTGAGCTGCTATCCTTTTGCATAATCTGATTTCCATCCTGTGTTACAAGATGAAACGACTTTCATCAATATCCATTAGCATGTCTCTTCCCAACTCAGTGTAAATGAAAGGTATTATGTGTACCAATGCAATAATGTTGTCCATTCGTTTTGCGAGGCTCTTTAGCCGCAAACTTGTAGACTGAAAATGCGTCTCAGTATGGGCCAGCATCGCCTGGGCCACTTCAGTGGCACGATGCTTGGAAGCTGGAACTATTTGAAGAAGCTGTTGATGATGGCACACCAATGCCTTCAGAGTGCACATAGTAGCTTCACAGCTCTCCTGGAGGAAAAGAATTTGCTTTGAGACGTTATGAAGCCCGGTGAATGATTCGCTCTGTTTGGAGGTAATCAAGGTGTTCTGGGAATCTTAGCATCATCTCCATATAACGGATTGGGCGCCTAATACCAGCTCAACATCCTTGAAAACTTTTGAAACATCCCATACAGTCGTCTCCATTTGTAGTGATAGCTCTTCCATTATTATTACAAACAGGCTGTATGGGTCCAGGGCGACAGTTGTGGGAATTGATGCCGGTGGAATTCGTCGGAGGCGTTCCTGAACATAATGAGACGGCTCGAAACAGAGCAGGGTGACTTCCGGACGAGACGCGGAGTCCACGATCCAACGAAGAAAATATCCAGATCGAATCCACGTTGAATCGCCCTGATCTAACTTCAATATCCCGGGCTTTGGGTCCGATATCAACGGCTTGCCGAGGGAATCTTTGGCAATGGTGACATTTTTACATAGATAATGGAACCAAGAACCTTGATGAGTCAGATAAACATCAGCTGCTGCCAGGTATCTATCGAGAAGAGAGATTGTGGAGATTTTGCATACAATTGTAGCCGTTTACATCATGCAAAGCTCCAAATGAATGAGTTACCGACCGTAGCCTACCGGCGAGAAATGCTGACGGAACGGCATAGCGATGAAAAAGTTTTAGAAAATTGTTGGAAGAGTCCTTGAGTGGTAGATCGAGCGGCAAAAGACTTATTTCTTGTGATTAGTGGGAAGTGATCCTTACACACACAATAGGACGGGGGACAAACATGATCCGCAGGACAGGTATGGGTAACTGATCTAACTCAAGCAATGTGATTGTGTGGGAGGTGAATTCGTAGACACCTTTACGTTGTGTAAGTTGGTTCATAATTGGGGATCATCTTGAGGAACATTCAATCGGTCACTTTGACTTACCATCCGGCCCTTGGTCCCAATCAAAGACATCTATCGTGAAAGCATCAGGGGGCTGATTAGTACCGGAGTTGATGCGTGCGAATGCATCAAAAAGCGTCTGGTCTTCGTAGATAGAAGACATTCTGCCTTTTTTTGTGCTTTGCCTCTTTGCTATGAAGCTCAAAGATGAACAAGGAAATCACAAATGGTCTTGCAGGGAGCCCACAATAGCCAGCCTTCCACAAATTAGTATCTTCCGCGCCAAGATGCTCAGCCGCACCCTAATGTATCTCTTACATACATTGTATTAATTCAAGCGGCTTTCAATGTGACAAGAAATTACACATACACGGTGTAATTACCACGAATCATTCTGGGGCTAAAAATGTTGAAATTCTTGAACCCTTGGCCTTGTGGGTGATTGCATCAGCCATGCCGTTGGTGACTTCGATGGTAGGTATCATTTTTATCACCCAGCTGCTCTCCAACACCGAAAACTGAGAAAAACGCGACCTTGAGTCTCCTGATGACCGCAGAATTAATCACGCTCAAGCAATGGAATCTGACATGGAGCTTCAACCTCTTTATTTTGATTCAGACAACACCCAAACAAACGAAAATGAGCGATCCGACCCAGTAGGTTCTCTCCATTTCAAAACTACCATGACTCAACAGGAACTAAAACTAGAACATCCAGGGTTGCGAACTCGCTAGCCATCAACGGTACGCTGCTGATGTCGAAAAAGTAAGCGTCGCAAACTGTTTTTAGATTGCCGAGACTGACTGAACCTCGTAAAGTGGCCCACATACTTTGAGGTCTACATGAATCCCAACTCCTGGTCATCAATACCCCGCGCACTCTATCTACCAGGAATAAAACACAAATCCACGAAGCTTTGGCGCCACAGAGACCACCTAAGCCGCGTGTGGATTGGTCCTGAAGATGATCGATATTTGAGCGCGAACGACGGGCGGCTCCAACCACTGGTTGTACAAGCGACCGAAGAGATCTGGCGTGGGTCGGCCAACTCCACCTGGGCTCGAACAACCATCGAGGAGTGTACACCAATTATCCTTCGAATTGTCTACTCGGTTCTGGGATCACAACCGCAAAAAGGCTCAATCTCATCGATTATCGGCTCATGTTTAGCATGGGTTCCGTCTTGCATTGCCATTTCTGCCCTAGTAAGCTACCTTCTCACCTACTCGTAAATCGTTTCGCTCACATCATTTTAGCTATTCATACCAACCGACCTTGAAGGAGAAGTCAGAAATAACGGGCGCTACGAACAATTCAAATATCACTATTGGGGGTACTCGAAGGTCCCAGCCAATCGTTGTGAGATTCCACCACAGCGAGACAAACACGAGACACAGACACAGACGCTCCCGGGGCAAGATGCATATGGTCTCTCGAGACGGCTTCTGCGTCCAAGAAGACTGTTCATGCTCCAAGGTGAGGATGAATGGGGTCCTTTGGACGTCGAAAGATGGGAGGCAGACCATCCCACTGTGGACTACGTGTTCGTGTGCTATACCACTCAGCAGTTCACGCACCCCATTGATAAAAAATTCGCCTCGAGTCAGAGTATGTCGGACGAGCAGATGGAGGAGCACAATCGTATCTCAGTGGAGGATAGAGACGTGCTACATCACATTGGTCAGAATGCAGCGCGGAATGCGGGAGTTGCTGCGTACTGGGTAGCATGTAGCTGCATGCCCAACGATTCAACACGCGCAACTGATTCCAAGCGCGAGGAGCTTTCCGAGGATGTCTATCGTATCAGCGACATTGTCCGGGGCGCACACTCCCTCGTCGTGGCTATCGGTCCTCCTCGGGACACAACCCCAACGCAGCGTGAGATGCTCCAACAACTCGGAAATAGGATGTGGACGTTTCCCGAAGTTCTTTTGAGTCCATCGAATCAGCTTATATCCGTGTATTCCCGTGATACTGGCTCTATTCGTAAGCTCTCAAAGCGAGACTTTACCATCGAATCTTGGGGAGATGGCCTTGTTTCAAGACAGCTCGTGGATCACTACGACGGCTCGGTCATTTTGAGTCCTCTAGAGCTTGTTACAATTGCTTTACAATGCTTTCAAAATCGCGATATCGTGACATATCTCCCAGGTGATCTTTCATACGCTTTGATGGGATTATTACGGCGTCGCCCAAAGGTGAATGAGGAAGACTCATCTTTCGAAGCCTTCTGTCGGTTATCTTTGGCCAATGACAGCGATCAGCTAATTGAGCGACTGATATGTATGCTTCCTAAGCATGATGAAGGCAGGAATCTTGATCGACCATGGTACGAGATTGACGATACCTGGGACAGAGACCTCTGGGACATTGAGCCTCGTTGCCAAGTCGTTGGGTTAGGGGGCGGGGATACGGTGATCCTAAGTGGTGCGTTCGGCGCGCCAATACACTGGGATTCTTTTAGGCCAGTCAACGTGTTCATGCGCAATACGCTGAAGCGCTTGATAGCAAAAACTTGTCTCCGCACCTCACCGATCTTGCTAGTTCTGGGGATTCCTCTGCTAGCAGCTGGAGGGGATCTTCTGGCTGTCACAGTGATTGGCTGGGTGGTAGTAGGCATCTACTTTATCATTATGGTGGCATCTCCATACCTCGTCTACTCCCTCTACGCTGGTAAGACCTGGGCGGCTCAGCCTTGGCTATTTGGGTTTGAAGGCTATATGAACATTGAAAAGATCGAGACGTTGATCTTTGGTATCAATCTTGGCCGACTAAGGTGGAGTCCATATTCGAGTGACATTTCCGTTCACTATGAGAACGATCACCATGAATGCGAAGGCATTGACCCCTCTCGTGATTGCCTTTTACACGAAAACCCGAATTGCGAATGCTTCCAGACAAAGAAATTCGTGTCAGCCGCTCGGAACTCCAAATATGGCGAGCTCAAGCTCTTCACGCTGGTTGACACCAATAGCTTGACTGTTACCCTCTTCCAAGCAATCCGTCCACCCGTGGCAATGTTGCTATGTGGCAGTGAAGGAGGAATGGAGCGCGGACTTCTTTGTTCATATGATTGGAAATCTCAGACGCTCTATCGCGAAACAGTGCTACGGGTGCAGACTGTCGTGCTGGAGAAGATGTCCCGAGTGGATCGAATTCGCTTGGGGTTAAAAAGGCCAGCGACCGAAACGATGGGAGCCAGGAGCAGGCAAGATATGGAGTGATTCTTGACTTGTGACTCGCTGATCCTGCGAGTGTGTCATGGTCATTGAAATAATTGGATTCTTTTAGTCAGGCTTCCGCACAACCCTAGTCTAGCGTGAAGTTTATCTTCTTAAATTGGCGATTTGCGGGAGTTCTTGAGGTCTTAGTCCCCGCACGAGATGTGATCATGATTCATATCAGGCCCAGCAAATGGGGACTTGACGCCGGATTGATGATGTGTGACTGAATAACCTAGTTAAGTTAACTTAACTAGTTATTTAACGTAGTTCCCGGCCAATCTGGACACCCGGCCATCCTGGACACTAAAAGCACCATAGTAAATTCAATATTTTACAGCTGGATTTTTCAACACTCAAGCCTTAGTATGAGGTCTGAAGTTATCGTAGTGCTTAATATGTCTCTCTAAGTATGTTTATCATGTCAATAAGAATTTTAAGGCATTACACTGTAGAGATACATACCTACGTCACTAGACCGGACCGTATTTTTGGTAATGCAGTAAATAATAATTTTCTGTATACCTTAGTTACGCTAAGCTATTTCTATTAAAAATCAAACAAATCCAACTTCTCGTTGTTGATATACTGCGACCCAAGATATTGCGTTTAGTGTGATGTTTTGGGGTGTCCAGATTGGCCGGGAACTAACTATGAGACGGCAGTATCCTAACAGTAAAGCGGTGAAAATTGATAAGCACAGCTATGCCCCTTATGGACATGCAACCCGCGCTCGGGTCGAACATTTAAGGGGTGTTCTAGAGAGGGTGAGTGATCGCTTTCACTATACGATTGTTTTCACCATGCCCAAGACCCTTCGCCTTCTTAGGGAGGAGATTACTTACTCCAGGGCTCGAAGAGAAGAAGTCGACATTCTCCTTCGACTTCGGTATTACGATCAACAGCAAAAATTCTTTGCCAGCCTATTCGACAAGCGGGATTATATAAAGGCCGTCGTCGCTCACCATTTAGGACTTCCTTCGACCGAGTTATGCGAAGTAGCTGATGTTGAAGACTGGCTTCATGGGAGCTTCAATGTCTGTATTCCAGTCTCTATCAATGATTGGAAAGCTAGAGCACAATCGGGAACTCGAGTTCTCCTTCGGCTGCCTCTCCCACATCGACTGGGCGAAGACTTTTGCCCTGGGAACTCCGACGAAAAAATTCGGTGCGAAGCAGGAACATATGCATGGCTTCAAGAGAACTGTCCCGATGTTCCTATTCCTCGACTCTACGGCTTTGCCACCTCCGATGGGGAGACTGTACTGTACTTCTCCAATTGTAACTGAGGCGGTACTAATAATGATTCATAGTTCACACATGTCGATGAACTCCCTCCACTGAGCCGCTTTTTCCAATACTCTCGCCGCCTGCTTCTTTCATATCTCGGCTACCCACTCCCTTCATCCTACATCGCCCATCGTCCACGAAATTTGGAACGGAAACAAGGTGCTTTGGCTACAGGATACTTGCTAATTGAGCTTGTCGAGAGTACGACGGGAAAAATGCTTTCATCTACATGGTTGGAAAGATATCACAATCCTCGATATCGGCGTACGCTTTTTCGCGATCTCTCTCGAATCCTGCTGAGTCTAACGCGCATACCTCTCCCTTTGATCGGCTCTTTCGTTATCGACAAAGATGGCTATCTTAGGTTGAAGAACCGCCCTCTTTCAATCGAGATTCACGCCTTGGAAAATGACTACATCCCCACGGAAATGCCACGATATCATACGTATTCAACCGTTGAGTCCTACATTGTGGACCTTTTGAGGCTTCATAATAGTCGACTCAGACATCAAGCAAATGCAATAAACGACCTAAGTGACTACATCAATCAGACATCGGCTTTGGCTACGATGCAAGCAACGTTCCCGTCGTTCTTCACAAGAGAACTCTGCCGTGGCCCTTTCATATTCACTCTGACGGATCTCCACCCAAGCAATATTTTTGTTGACGACGACTGGCACATTACTTCGCTAGTCGACCTTGAATGGGCGTGTTCGCGTCCCATTCAGATGATCCGCACACCGACTTGGCTTACCAACAAAGCTGTTGATGAGATCGCCGAGGAAGCTATCGATTACGATACTGTCAGATCTGAATTCACCGAAATTATGGCAAATGAAGAAAAATCGCTGAGCTTTGATTTGAGAAGGCAAGGCCCAACGGCGGCAAGTCTTTCCGAGATTATGAATCGGAGCTGGCGGTCGGGAGCTTTCTGGTTCTCTCTCGCACTTGCTAGTCCGACTGGTCTATTCTCTGTTTTCTACAAGCAGATTCAACCACGTTTCATCGAGCACTGCCCTGATCATGATGCTTTCCATGAGACAATGGCTTGGTATTGGTCGCAGGACTTTGTGAGTGTTGGAGCCGCCAAGCTGCAGGATAGAATTGATTACGATACTCGACTAAAAGCAGCCTTTGGAGTTTGTGATGAGGCGGATTGAAGAGCGGACTGGAGGACGAAGTATATAAAGTCCAGGTACTCATTTGACCGATCAACCTTTCTTTGTCTTTTCATTCTCACCGCCTTGACTTTTAGCCATAGCCTCAAAAGCTTCAAACAATTTCTGCTCGGCTCTTTCACGTTTGGTGTTGTCACGGTGTTTTTTGGCAGCTTCGGCTGACGAAGTGAGCTGCTGCAGTGTTTTCAGATCGGACTTGAGGCCGACAGTTGCCTGCTCTCCTATCCCGGCGCCAGTCGGGTCTTTTTCTGGCATTTTGATCGGTAGTTCGAAGACTGTTTCACGTCTGTTCCATGAATTAGCGTCGAAACTGACCTTCATGCCTTCGGTGGCTCATCTTACCACTTCGAAAAGTCGGGTCCAGCTGACAGAGTATTGGGATCAGTTCAAGGACGCTCTAGGTCTGTCGAGATTGGAGGGGTTAGACTGTTCAATGCAATGGCTGGATGAGCGGATTGACATATTAAGGTATGCTATTACCCTCCAACCTTCTATTTCTTGGGTGCAACTTAGCAGATGGGCTGTGTTCCGCGACAGCGTTATTATTTGACAGTGGGTTTCTATTGGATTTTGGCTGACTAGCTAAGCATGATGCATGCATGCGTTGGCGCTTGCAAAAGTTCTACCGATCATTACCACATCTGTCCACATCACACGCCTTTTTTGTATCTAACTTACTGCGCGGAGTTAGTTAACTAAGTAACCCAACTAACGTTATGCGATAGATGCAAACTTGACTAAGCCCCAGCCTCCTCTTCTTCCACTCCCTCTTCCACTCCATCTTCTCCCTATTGTACGTGATAATTAGGGTGGGGTATCGATGGAAAAGTCACGGTTGTGCGTGCTGTTTTGTCCCGATACCGTGGCATTCTCGCCCGTTACCGTGATGTTTCCATCTTGGTATCGGCGCCCCCATCCATGAGGTCCACGCCTTACCGCATCGGGCCTCCTCTTGCACCTTCTCGCATCCTGGTCTAGCACAGGACGCCGGCGGCTCCATCATGAGCCTGCGACGGGGTTCGCGAGATGGAGGACATAAAGGCGGGCCTCGCGGCCTGTTCGTCGACTTTGCCCTTCGATCACAGCCTTCGATCACAGCCTTCGATCACAGCCTTCGTGCACAGCCTTCGTGCACAGCCGCTGCCGCGAACGTTAACCTTTCATGGCACCATCGAAGAACAATCCGAAAAAGGCGTTGGCCGTCGTCGACTGGAATGCCTTCCTGCAGGAGCCAGATCCAGAACCCGACGCCGACAACAAGGGCTCGACCCGGCGGAAAGTGGTAGCTATGGGAAACAGCTTCAAAAAGTATCGCCCTCTTCCAAGCAAGAGTCTGAATAGTCACTGAGCTACCCAGATGGACCGAAGAACTCAATCCCCCCGACTGGAGGTTCTGGCTTCTCGAGAAGTTCAGCTTGAAGCTTATTGAGGGTTTCCTCCGCTGGTACCTCAATACACACAACGTTGAGCGAAAGTCGTTTTTCCAAACGCTGGCACGATACTTCTCGATGTTCTGTAATCAACAAAGGGGCCAGGAGGCCCTATATGAAATGAAGCAGAAACTGAAGCGGGTGAGGCCCTCGAACCGTCGGACTAGAGATCGCTTGCTAATTCTTTATAAGCTTATCAGCGTCACGCTGTTAGACTAATACGAGCTTGAATTAAGCGCGACGGAGCAACCTCCGTTCAACATCGACGATCTCTTATTCATAACGTATCATCTACTGGCTTAGTGCCCTATCACCTTTCTAACCGTACGTAGTATTTTTTAAGTGAATACCCTTAGGAAGATAATAACTTCCACGAGTCCCCGACTAGGGACGTTGATCGAGTCGTCGGGATATATCTATAAGAACGATGCCTTAGAATAGAAAGATATCGAACTCTTTATGGTGAAATATCCCGAATATCCTACCTCTTAGGTTCTTCTGATGCGGGTGAGGTATAGATTGAATAAGGGCCGAAGGAACGAAGGGGTGCCGTAAGTTTAACGTCTAATATCGTATACGTGATATGTTTCTAAGTCCTTTTAGGCTAGTCTATACGTGTACGGAAAGGAACGATAATCTAGGCCTTTACGTTATTTAGGATATTCTTATATATGCCTTTCTCGATGACGCCTTTGATAGCGCCTATATTAAATGTCCCGCTGATATTTGGCGTCTTACGAAGGTCCCGGATCACCGTCTTAGTACGCCGATTAATTTTAAGGAGAGCGTGAAGGAACTTCTGATCCTATAAGGTACCTACTAGGACGTATCGGGTCTTATTATTACCGATCCTGTACGTGCCCTATAGTATTATTAGGCGCGATAGTAGGAGGCTACGGCTAGTAAATCGGCTAGGTTTAAAGATAAAGGAACTCTCTATAAGTACCGTAAAGGGGCGGCGGCGAATATAAGTTCGTGTATTCCTTATACCGTAAGGTTACTAATCTAGTCTTATAGGGTATCTCGACGAGCATTCACGGAATCGCATTATAGGGTATATCTAAGGAGGGACGTTCGCGAACTATATTTCGATCATAGATAACACCTAATCTATCTTTATAGAGACGCTATCCCGAAAGTCCCTGCTTAGCCTCGCGACCTACGCGAGCATCACACAAGACCCTTTAGCACTATAATAGGCCACGCCGGCGCAGAAAGTAACGGTCGAATTAGACGCTAAGCTAGTTAAATGGAAAAAAGAATGCTAGAGACTGCGCGCGGATCTTATTATGGAGCATAGCCGGTTACAGGTTGCGCGCAAGCTCGGCGACGAGCGTTCTAGCGAATTACAGAAGCTGCAGAACAAAATCAAGTCTCGGCGAAAGAAACTCTGTGATTCGGTAAAGAGTGAGACTCGTGCCGAATTCTTCCGTCAAATCGGCAATCGTATCATCGAGAGTAACTACTTAGGGGAATAGATCAAGTTCACGCCGGACGACAGCCGAATCCAACCGGAGAGAATTGCTCTTGCTAATCTTGAATTTCAAAATCGAGACGTCGACAAGATTAATGATGCTTTGTTGATACAAGACCGAATCCGGTCTCTGGACCTCCGGCTGGAGCTGAACCGGCTTTACGTGCCTCGTGGTCTGAAAGCGCATATTCGGTTTAACGAAACGAAAATGAAGGTCGCCTCTCGCGAAGGATCAGAGGAGGCAAAGCCTAAGCACATTCTCTATTGCCCGGTATGCTTAGCGCGCCTAGAATTGCTCCCGGTAGCAAAGGAATTCCACTATTCTCGAAAGGATGCGCTCCAGACACATTTCCGGACTCATGAATTACCTATGTTCTTCGATAATCCCGGTCGCCAATATAACATCCCCGGTTGTGTCCATGTATTCCCCTCACTCAACGGCTATAAACGCCATCTGTCCGAGCACCATAGGATCTTTCTGTGATAGCAATAAAGAGTGATGTTGGAACAAGTTATCAACGCAAAGCATCTAGAACACAGGGGATCATTCACTACATTGAAGCGACAAGGTACAGAATTAATTAAAGTATCGGCCCTATTAATGATCGATTAAGGTATTACAATTGGACTGGGCAAGCTATAGATTCTAGACGCCTGATCAGAGCTCAAGCCTTTTAGAAGGGGAAGGGGAAAGATAGTATGTCGGCTGATCAGCGAAATGATGTCCTTTGAGGATTTGCACAATCTTGCTGTGTCCTCCAGAATAGGCAGCCTGGAGGGCATTTCCGTAGTCTCCGTCCTGGGTGCTGACATCGGCTCCTCGCTCCAGCAGTGTCTGTACGATCTTGTCGTGTCCTCCATAACAAGCAGCCTAGAGGGCATTTCCGTATGGTCCACCCTGGGCGTTGACATCGGCTCCTCGCTTTAGTAGTGTCTGTACGATCTTGTCGTGTCCTTCAGAACAAGCAACCTGGAGGGCATTTCCGTGGTATCTCGTAAAGCTCCCTGCTTTTTTGTGTATCATAATGATCGTCACCACACACGATCACTTGGACACTGATGACCGTTTCCAGCAGCGTAGCAGCATCCTGAAACTTGCCAAGGCGCTTGTATACCCTCGCTAAGTGGCACATCACGACCAATGCCTCGCGATCGCCCGCGCCAAACTTTTCACACCGCAAATATATTTCTTGCTTCAGGGTTTCTTCCACGTGGATAAACTGGTTCTGAGCCTCATATAGAAAAGACAAGATGCTCAAAGTGATCAATTTCACTGCATCAGTGCGACCTCGTTGCAGTTCCAGCGTTTTATGAAGCATTTTGATGGCCTCATCAAGAAGTCCTTCTTCCAAATTCATTTGAGCTAGCTCGTTCGTGGCCATGAGGCTGGAACGGCTATCTTCAGCATTTTGCGATATTATATCCAAAAGGCTCTTTCGCTTTGTCACGGCGTTTTCGGTTCGCACGGATTTGGATATGGTATCGTAAGAGGAATTCATAGTCTTGAGGGCTAGGTGTTGAGCCGGCCCTTTTTGTTCGGCTGTTCCTTTCTATTAGTGAAGAAATATTACAACCGCGCCCACTTACCCAGCAGCGAAATTGATTGTCAGTAGATGAGTCCAAAAACCGTGAGTGATTGCAAACAACAAGAGGTTGAGTGAGGCAAAGGGATTTGTTGCTTTAATTACCTATGGCACGACGAGTAGTTGGAGGCATACTAACGGAAGAACCCTGATCATTCCACGCGAACAAGAATGCTGGTGTCATGATACCTCTTATCGTGATTTATGTTAGCATATGCCAGCCATGTCTCCAGTCTAATTTTAGTCGGTGAAACGCCTTACGCGTCGTGCAGATTTATTATGGACCGGCTGAGAGAACGTACCAGGAAGAGCGGGAACATAGGGCCAATACCATTCCCACCGTGCACTTGCACCAGCGACACTTCAAAAATATGAAGAAGCGGCTTTGAACTGGGCACTGTCAGTGTATAGTCAGCGAAAATCGACCATGCTCTCTAACATTGACCAGATGGGAGACTCTCCCGCAACGAAGCAACAGACGCGAATTTCTCTAAAGATGACACTGACCCCACGCCCTAACAACTCAAACTCTTTGCGGAATTCGCCATTATGTCGTCCAAAACACTTCCATCCCAACAGACTGCGTGTCACAAGTTCACCAGTTTCACATCACAATGGGAGCGCAAAACTTCTAGGTCTCTTCCGGAGGAAATCAAACACGATGTCCTTAATGTAAAACATGGCGCTTTTTCTTCCGGTGGATGGATGCTTACGTGCCTATAGTTCATCCGGAATGAATGGACGCCGAAGTATGGTCTGTGCACGAAGCCTAGAGAGTGATATATGGTGACGGCAAAGGATATGGATATACTCTAGAGGCACCTCTTCATCGACGACTGCCACGACTATAAACATGAGAGAGCGAGAGTACAGACTGGTAGCTCTCTTGCTCTCTTTGCCGGATCTGGTGCAAGAGCTGGTGCAATAGTCGAGTCCAGTGCTTATCGCAATAGCAACGAATGCCTATACTATAGGGTTTGTCTTGTCTTGCCTCGATCAGCATATATGACCATCATCAAGCTAATGAGTTCTTACTAGCACATCAAATTCCAGGTCAAATGGAGCAGAGATAGAGGTGGCTTAAGGCGATGGGTAACAATCGATCCCGAGTTTCTGAAGGGATTCCGTTATCGTGATGATGCGACCTCGTAAGTCTTGGGATCGCCTGTACTTTTCTGAATTCTATGCTTACAAGATGATTGAGGACCTAAGAACTGGTTTAATGAACATCCTATCCTTGGGATGAGTTTCGTATTCTGGGTTATCGTTCACGGTGTTGCTGATGGTGCCTTTAAAGACTGTGATACCGTGGAGTAGGTTCCTGCCACGAAACCTCTTAAAGGCAGAGAGTCATTGACAATTAGCTAGAATGAAATGTGAAAAACTTGCGTTCTTTAGGATGGTTACTCCCGAAGGGCCTCATGCGAGCAAAGGCTTGACCTTCGGTTCGTTGCGTCACAACTTCACGAGCTTGGCTGAACGAGCCTGCTTCTGAAATAGGTTGCGGGTACATGGAATCCAGGGAGGTGTCGTGAATAAAATTGACCGTAAGTTATCCCGCTAGGGAAGGAGGTCTGTTATACTAACAACTTATCAGCCAAGGCATCCGAAGCGACTCGTGGGCAGGCATTAGACCACCAGAACCACGATACCTATATTAAATACTAGTCTTCTCTTAAAGCATTAGATATCCAAGCCATATACTATGATCTAGAATCTGGTTTCGAATGCCGAGATATGGAACTAAGCATGGCGCACTATCGAGACGTGAACGCCCCTCAAAATCTGGACGCAGCTGCTCTCGCGCAATTTGAAGCCGAAGACGACATCATCGCGATAAACGACCGAATCCACAATCTAACTCGGGAGATCGACGGCAAACCTAAGGACCACAATGAGCTTGTACTTGAAAGGTCTCGGCTCTATAACCAGCAAGCCAAACGGTTACGCGCGTGGAGATCGGACTTCAATGAAAGATGGTGGGAAGCATCATACGAGGAATATGTCTCTGGAAACAATTTCCTCGAGCGCGACACAGCTCCCCTTTTCGAGATTTGCAAGAAGTATCTACCAGAACGCGCCCGCCTCAGAGTGAAGTTATTGAAGAAAACGAATTTAGATAGCGAGACCGGTCGACAGTGCTTAGAGGATATAGTTATGCTTTACAAATCTATAGAGCGGACCGTACATTACCCCGAAATGTCACCTAAAGATGGATGTTGCCCAACATGCTCAAAGTTTATGTCTGAGTGAATGCACTGCTCTAAATAATACCATAGGCGTTGCTAACTCAGGAAAAAATTCCACTGCAGGGAAAGGCAAAGCACATTTTACAATGCCGGAGAGCTTTGAATGGCGCTCCCTATTAACAGCGGTATAGAAACAACAAACGTGCACATCGACGAGTACAGCGCAAGTTCCTCCAGTTCTGCTATCTCTGTGCTCAGTTTTTTCATGATGAGAATTCCTAGATTCAACACTGTCAATGCCACCTAAGTGACTTGCATCCACGGTGTGGTATTTTGACATTCAGGTATACCCTCGTCGCGCCAGGCTTTTGTCCGTTCTGCTTAGGCGACACGAACAAAAAGGCAGGCGAGAGATTTGAGCAGTGGTTGAACAAAGCGACCCTTCTGAACCACATTGACGTGCATCTGGGGCCATTGCGATCATTGACCGACGCCTTGCTGCGTGGGGAGGAAATATGCGGATGTACCTCATCTTCAACGTCATTTCTACGATGCACATTCTATAGAGGAGAGTCGGAAAAATTATGTGACACGGAAGAGACGATGGGATAACAATGGCAAGAAATGCATGGCTGAAAAGCGCGTTAAGTATACGGAAGCTGCTGCTCTGGTTGACGATGGTGACGAGCCTGTCCAAATACTTGATATCGTTATAAATTTACAAATATTCGATGACTTGCCATGCCTCCAAGCATGTCGATTACTGCGAGACTAAATAATTCATATGACCCTGTTCATAGCAACTCAGTGCCCATTGGACTGTCTAGACACATCCCCTAATGGCACAGTAGTTAAAGTTACACATCATTTTCCGACCGCACGTGCATTATTCTAATATATTGACAATCTGGATCGCTGGCCTTCTGATTCCGTCGCCGTTGGCTTCCTTTCAATTATAACTTCCGCACACGCTATGCAAACTCTCATGGAGGTATGTCCGCTCCGAATAAACATAGGATTGCGCTGTCTGCCTCGTCTGTGCAGCGCATGCAAAGTTACAGTCATCCTCGAAATTGCCTTGACCAATACTCCCACTGAGTAACTCATTCCTGCCCTACCGCCAGGGCCTTGGCGTGGATTGTTTATTCAGGTTGCCGCATTAAAAAGAGGCCGCCGCAATATGCACCTTATATGGTATTGTATCTGCAGTATTCGATGACAAATAGAGGGCAGAAAATTGGGACCTACATTTATACAGGAACGGCTTTTGAATGGCAGAAATTAGGACGAACATTCTTCTCGAAAGAACGGTGGCTTTCCCTCTGGAACGAGCTCGGCAAGTCCTAACGGCCGAGATCTCTGGAGGACACCAGCACATTGGGGAATGGCTAGTATTGCATCACATCCGAGCTGCGGCAATCAGACGTTGGATCGCAAGAAATACGATTCGACAACACAAAGAGGATAGGCGTGAAAGACATGAGGAAAGTGAATAAAACTTTAGGCCCTATTCGAAAACTGCGGACTCGCTAGTGTTGATCCGAAAAGTGAGAGCTGAAAGACGACTGCGTCAATGGCGGATGCAGAACGATACGCTTTATCATTACGTCGACGAGCTCGGAGGAGGGTAGTACGATGAGGACGAAGAAAGTGGAGGAACGCCATATTGCGGACGACATCATTTAGCTTATTGAAGATAACTACTCATGTTTATTTTGGCGCGTCGTAGTTACACTCAAAGCTGCTAACACCACAAAGTCTGCAAAAATCGTGGCCGTTTAGACAATCGGATAAATGGAGAAAAGACGAGATCTGGTATTTATGGCAGGGGTAAATCAAGAGCTGCCAAAGGCAAGGAAGGCTACAACCGTCACGGCGGAGCGATGAAGGTTTCAAGAAGCGAGTCCTGTGTGTAAGAGTATATATTACGCATAGATCACACATATGGTACTGTATCCACTTTCTACATTATATTAAAAGAGTTCACAGTCTGATATAAGATTTAAAGCATATAATGTAGTATTTCCTTGATGACAGGTATGTCGGGTCAAATTTTACGTCACTAGAAGCTACTTCAATGGATCAAGAGGAAGGCCAGGGCGTGACGTGAGAAGAGTTCTATTGAAGACCTACAAGGTATATCGTGATGAGGGAACGGTAGCGTGCTGCACGATGTGTGATATCGAAAGTCTAGAAGCATACAAGGCTGAGGCAAACTGACACCCATGCTGGTTCTACACCACAAATGACAATGTTCACCTCCATTGCCATCATCTAAACACCGAAGTGGACGTAAGGAATCCAATAACCGTTCGTCAGCCCTTTTTCTAGCCCCGCTGAGTCCAACAAAAACGCCTTCCTTCCCTCTTGTCCCTTCTCGATCCGTCCATCACGCAATGCTCGGACAGCTCGATGGAGTCCTCGGCAAACCGCCACGTCCGTCATCCCTTCATCTCGCAACGTCTCGTAGAGCACTCTCGCCATGTCAACACAGTGCCTGTCCGATACTTCCCAAAGCGTTCCAACAACGTGACGGAAACCTGCCAATTGGAGAGCGCTGACAAGGTGGATTCCCTCGTCTGCCAGTCCATCCGCTTCGTTGGCCCCAGTGGAACAAGCAGAGAGATAACCAAGAAACGGTCGGTTCTCCTGGAGCCTGTGGTCTCGGAAATCTCCCACAGTCAGCGGGTTAGTTTTCCAATCCTCGAGGAGCAAGCAGCTTTGCGAAGGCTCCACTGGGTCTGACTGGCCGTGGCCAGCAAAGTGGAATATCCTACATGCCTCTAGGTGTTTGAGTACGTCGTCCTTGCGCAGTGTAGGTGTAATCGGCGTTAGCTGGAGCGATGGACAAAGATCCTTCAACATCTCCACTTCGTCGACAGCAAATGGAAGGATTCTATTTGTGGACAAGCCTGGCGTTTCCCGCATGGCAACCAAGAGCCCGCGCTCGGACCGAGGCCCGGCGGTTTCACGAACATAGTATCGGCGCCCATATATTAATACCTTCACGGACGATGCGTACGATGACATGGTCCTGTCGAGCACTGTCTCGGTAGAGCCTTGCGTGTGACATCCCGCCGCATGAAGTGGAAGCTGGCTGAGGAGCCCGGTCGCAACCCACCACACACGAGGCCAGTTGTCATCCGAGATAGGGTTCTTCAAGCCGAGTGCTTCTAGAATTGGGCGCGCGACAACATCCCAGAGCCATCGTAGCAGTGGCGATAGATGCGGAGAAGCTCCTAGACGAGATAATCGCAGATTCCGAGCGCGCTCTTGGACTTCTTCCATTGTCAGATCAGGTAATTCCAACAGCCTAATCCGACTGCGCTCAATGAGGAACGCATCACATCGGTAAGAGCTCAGATTGACGACAATGATAGGATCTGGGTCTGCCGCGGCCATCAACTCATCTGTAGTCGGCGGAAGAAGAAAATTGCGGAATCCAGGCTGAGCACGAACTCTTATGACGAGCTCGCTGAATTCCTGATCCGCTTCACGGCGTCGTTTCGTTTGTGATTCCCAAGAAGTTAAACTATCACCAGGAGTCCGCGAGGTCTTGCCCTCTGGCAAGTCCAGCTCGTCACGAAGCGATATAAATTTGTCTGCCAGGTCAGGGTATTGCTCTTGAAGATCAGAAATATCTCCGCGCATCTCCATCAGCAGACCAGCAATGATGCCACGACCGAGTTCGAGGAGCCGTAAGGCATGATGAGTGTCCTTCCTCGCATTCAGAGCAGTCGCTGCGGCCATAGCGGCTAAGCCAGCAAAGTCTGCCAGCATGTGCTGTTTGTCGGTATTCTTCAATAGTCGTGGGCTCACAGTGGGGAGGAGATGTACGGCTTCCTCTAACAACAGACTGGATTCTTCCCAATTTAACTGCGAGTTGAGAATGCGAGCAGCCCTCCACGCCAGACTAATACGAATGCTCGGCGGAGCGGTATGACAACTCCAGCCTTCTTTGTAAGAGGAGAGTTGGCGGTTGAGATCGTCCATCGAGCCGGTCTGTTTGAATCGAATACCGAGCCAGTTTCCAAGGTTGGTCAGCCATTTAGCTCGATCAGGATGGTCTTGAGGTGTGGCGTCCACTGCCATATCTGTAACCTCGATAGCACGGTTGAGATCGTCCCTCGCGCCGGTCCGTTCGAATCGTCTACCAAGCGAGTTTCCAAGGTTATTCAACTGACGAGCTCGATCAGGATGGTCTTGAGGTGTGGCGTCCACTCCTATATCCGTAACCTCGACCGCACGGTTAAGATCGTCCATCGAGCCAGTCCGTTCAAATCGACTACGGAGCCTGGTTCCAAGGTCACTTAACAAATTAGCTCGATTGGGGTGGTCTTGAGGTGTGGCGTCCACTGCCATATAGCTAACCTCGACCGCACGGTTGATATCGTCTATCGAGCCAGTCCGTTCGAATCGTCTACCAAGCGTACTGCCAAGGTTGTTCAATGGAGTAGCTCGATCAGAGTGGTCTTGAGGTATCGCGTCCACTGCCATATCCGCAACCTCGGCCGCGCGGTTGAGATCGTCTATCGAGCCGGTCCGTTCGAATCGTCCACGGAGCTGATTGCCAAGGTTATTCAATAGAGCAGCTCGATTGGGGTGGTCTTGAGGTATGGCGTCCACTGCCATATCCGCAACCTCGACTGCACGGTTGAGATCGTCTATCGAGCCGGTCCGATCGAATCGATCAGAAAGCCCATTGCTAAGGCTATTTAATAGAAAAGCTCGATCGGGGTGGTCTTGAGGTATGGCATCCACTGCCAGATCTGTAACCTCGACTGCACGGTTAAGATCGTCCATCGAGCCAGTCCGTTGAAATCGACTGCGGAGCAAGCTTCCAAGGTTGCTTAACCAACGAGCTCGATCAGCTTCTTGAGTTACGGCGTCTATTGCCATATCCGTAACCTCGACCGCATGGTTAAGATCGTCCATCGAGCCAGTCCGTTCGAATCGTCTACCAAGCAAGCATCCAAGGTTGTTCAATGAAGTAGCTCGATCAGCTTCTTGAGGTGTGGCGTTCACTGCCATGTCCATAACCTTGACCGCACGATTAAGATCGTCTATTGAGCCGGTCTGTTCAAATAGTCTGCCGAGTAAGCTTCCAAGGTTGTTCAATGGAGTAGCTCGATTAGGGTGGTCTTGAGGCATGGCGTCCACTACCATGTCCGTAACCTCGACCGCACGATTAAGATCGTCTATCGAGCCGGTCCGTTCGAATCGTCTGCCGAGCAACTTTCCAAGGTTGTTCAATGCGGAGGGCTTTGGCGCAATATTTATGGCCTCCTCCGTTATACGAATGGCCTCTTCTAACTCGCTTCTGACGCCAGTGCGCTCGTATTTTGTTCCTAGTCTTACCGCTCTCTCGATTCGCATGTTTATTTCGTCATTCGCGGCTTCTTGGCTGGGCCTGGTTCGATAGACACAACATGTTAGCAGCTGGTCCTCTTAGCTGGGAACCATCTCCCTCCGTCAATTTCTACCCTCAAGCTTCTCACAGGCAAGTGTATGCCAAAAGCCCCATATGTACTTTCACAGAATGTCTAATAAATTGCAGCTCACCTGATCCTTGAGATCATATGTTCAATCTCTTCTGAGATTAACCTGAGCTGACACATGCAGGCCGACATAATGTCGAGAATTAGAAATCGCCGAGCACGATCTGGATGGTCCGTAGGTGGTTCTGCGATCCATCCTTCCATTCGCTGAATGGCTGGTTCAAGGTATTCCGGTGAACATGTTCTCGTGGAGTAGAGGAAGCGGGTGTAATTGTATAGTTCAATTTGGTCATCGTTTGCGGGATCTTCTTGCAACTCTATGAATGAGCGAAGTTCTTCATCGCTCATGTCATGGAGTGAAGAAACCATCTCCGCCTCGACATTGAATAGCTCAATCTCATCCAAATGGTCGGTAGCCATTGCGATAGTTGCTGGAGTATCCGGAAATGGACACGAAAATGGGTTGCCCGGCAGCCCGGGAAGGGGAAGGAGGGGGAAGGGACGTGGTTCAAGGCGTTTAGATCAAAGGATATCCAGCGAGCGAGGGGCATATGGTGTTGAAGTGGCCCAGATTTCAGAAGCACCTGTGTTTCACTGTGGCTTCAAGCAGGACTCATAAATTTGGTTCGGAGACCAACGCATCCAGTGCTCAAATCGCGCTGACCTCATCACAGAAGCCAAAAGAAAAGAAACGTGACGATAGAGTTAACTGCGATCTATCAACTGGTTTATGCAGGTGACACCTGCCAACATTCTTCTCATTCAGCCTTCGTATGCGCGGAAGAGAAAAGAGAATCTGCCAATATCTGCGTGGTGGAGTCGGCGCCTGAACATTCTCGACAACATTGGACATGAACAGTGTGTGTCAAGCATCCTACATTGACACTTGGCTATCGACAAAGCCAGTCCTATGGCGAGGCTGCGGCACATACAATCGTGCGACGACTTGGACAGACCCCGCAGCGCCCGGCGCGTACGGCGGAGCCAGCCTGGAGTGACCACGTCAGAGAGTTTTCGCTTATGCCAACAAATAGATCAGCCAGCCACTGACCATGTAAGAAGGACACCGACATCTCATCTGGCCTTGTATGTAAGCGACCTTGACACGACCGCCAGACACAATGTCACTCACGAGTCTGCTGCTCAACCGCCCTATTCCCCGAGAGTCCATCGAGCTCGGCCGCCTCGTCCTGGACCCCAAGTATCCTGACCAAGACTTCTGCCAGCCCTCCTGGCAAGCGGACCCTGGGGACGCCTCGTCAGACGTCGCAAATCCCATCACACCCTCATCCATTCCCGAAGTGGCCACTCAACGCCTTGACGACTTCCACGAAGTCCTCCAGCGCACCCGGGGCACACGGCTTGAGTTGAGCCTGCTCAACCTGCTCAAGGTCGCGCCCTCGGCCCCTGCACGCTTCTCGACGACCGTCACTGCCGCGCACTGCGTCACCCACCAGCTGCGAAACCCTAGCACTTACTTCAGCGCCGCGTGCCGGCAGACTGAGGTGCGTGCCTGGTTGGAGAAGGAATCGCAGCGTCCCTCTAGCACCGTCTATCTCGTTTGCGGGTTTAAGACAATGATCGACGCACGGGTGGAGTTGGAGCGACACCGCGAGACTGACCTCGACGTGGCCGCATCCGTGCCCGCAGCAATGATCGCCAGTGCCGCGGGCGTACCAGTGCCTATCCCGCTGGACTCGGGTTTCGACTTCGGGGGCAGCGTATCGCTGGCAAGCGAGTCCAGCGAGAAGGCCGGGTACACGGCAGTTGGGGAACAAGTGTTCGCGGTGCAATATCGCAAGATCCATTTCTCATGGTTTTCAACGCACAAAGTCGATAAAGCCTACCTGGAAAAGAATACTCGATGGAAGTCATACCTTGCCGTGAGGGCGGGACAGGCTGGAGGGGATGTCGATGATGGGGTGGACGCGGAAGTTGGTGAACCCATTGCGCTACTAGACTTGATGGGCACGTACGAGAATTTTGAGTTGGACGGTGAGCAGATCTTGTATCGGGTGGATGACGAAATTTATAGAGTGTGATTTTCTTATCCTATCAAGCGAACACGAGAAACAATTCAGCTCCTAAAATAGACAACTGTCCATATGAGAAGTTGTAACCCTTTGTAACAACTGCGATTGCTATTCCGAGACCGGCTTGATGCGAATTCTAACGTCTAGCGTCTCCCAGTCGGCTCTGTGAGCACCAGTAGCGGACGTGGACTTCGCCAGCCGGCTTGTGTCGAGGTAACTCAAGAGATCTTCCAAGCCTTGAGACAACCTGTCACTATCGCCGGCCCGTGTCCAGTCTTCCATTTCTCTTAACCCTGGGAGCCCAAGCGAGTCAATATTTATTGGGGGATCGCATACAAAAATCTTAAACGTATCCACGATGGGAATGCCGTCTTGGGCTGATGGTCGTAGTTCCGAGGCGATCTCCATCCAAAAATCCGCCTCCTTGGTCTTTCCTGGGCCAAGCATGTAATATGGCTCACCTTGTGGAAAGACGTGCTCGACGCCGAACTCTGCACCGCAGTCCAGGACTACGCAGCCCACGCGTCGGCTGGACTGATTCTGGATTGCGATTCGGAACAGCGTTTTCTCCTCCACCTCATACACCCCCGCCATCCACTCTCCTATCTTAGCCGGGGTCAACCACTGCCCTGACGGGAGTCTCCAGCCCTCGGGTGCAGTATCTACCTTGATCGAGATGAGAGCGGAGGAGGTACCGGGTCGCACCCCCGGATTGGTCAATTCCCTTGTCATTTTGAACCTGGCCAGATGTTCTAGGCGGCGTATAAGAACGGGCATGCTGTCTAGGGTGGCAGCCGGCAGCGGCTGCACAGCGTTCGCGATGGCCGACGTGAAGTTGTCCGATAGGTCGCGGATCTTGAAATTGCCGTTATCGTCGATGGCGATTGTGAAGGCAGGGCTATTGTCATCTTTCCTATCGAGACTAAGCCAAGTTTGGTCGCCGTTGTATCGATGCCAGTATTTTTTGAAATCGTCCCTCACTTGATCGTCAGGGCTAACGAAGTGGACAGTGGACTTCTTCACGATGGGGAGCTTCTGCAGAACAGCAGGGCACCCATCCACAATCTCCTCCCAACGCACTTCATATGGCAGGGTGAAAAGAGCGAGGGAATTCTCTGTCATCACCTGCTTCACTTGAACTCGACAAAGGATGTCAGAGTCCTCAATCCGCTTACTAAGGTCGAAGCCCCAGGGCAGGATGGCGTACTCAGACTCTTTTTCCACTCCGTGAAGTTTGCCACCAGCCAGATACACTGAGCGGTCACACGGCGCCTTGCGCATGTCCACAGACGCTCTCCTGACCACCAGAGCGTAGACACGCGACCGGAGCTTTTTGCTAAAGAAGAAGCGGTCTTTGTCGCCCACGAGGTACGGAGTCTGGTCTCGGCTGTTGTCCTGCACCTTGGCACAGATCCGCTCGTAGAGCGCCTGCGAGGAGATGTCCACGGGGCTATTGCGAAGGGTATTTAGGAGCCAGTACGTCAAGACTCCGTGGGTATTGCCCCTCTCGGTTATCTCCTTGGCTGTCTGAAGCTCCTGGCACGCAGCCAGGACAACGAAACCGTGTGGAGCTTGCATCCACGACGGCTGGCGTCCGAAGTGCACGATACTGTCTATGGACCTGGGTAGATCTAATTCCGGATCCGACCTGTATATTTCTGGAATGCATCGTGCTTCGCCGAGCCCTGGGTCGTCATCGCCTCGAATGGCACCGCCAGAGTGGCAACAGTCAAGCACTACCGTCACGACTAGGCCGGCGTCTACCATGGCTTGCAGGAGAACACCCATCTCGAGGTCCCGGAGGTAATTCCCACCACGTGTGATGTCGCTTGGCACCAGAGCTTCATCCTCCGCGTCAGTTCCGCCGTCCTTCAACTCTGGAAAAACGGTCGTAGCGCGGGCCCCGTGGCCGGAGAAGTGGATATAGATGAAGTCGCCCTTCTTGGCGCCCTCGGGCACTTTCAAGGCATCAACCACATTGTCATAAGAAGGATCACGATAGCTGTCCACAGGGAGCGGCGACAGATATTTCCGTCCTGGGCAGGGAGCAAGCAGCTTCGTTATGTTCTTTGGGTCGACCTTAATTGTGTCGACAAGGTATTGCTCCACGGCAAGGACGTCGTTGACACAGCCAAGTAAGGTTTTGTACTCAATCTTATTGCCTCGACCGTCGTGTCGTGGTGTTGTTGTAGGCTGCTCGGGATGTTCGTAATATTCAACTCCGATCAGCACCGCCCACTTGTCCGGTACGCTGTCGACCTGGTCCATGGCCAGAGATGGTGGCGACATCGATTCTTCAGATGAGATGTACCCAAGTAAATGTCAGCGTAAAATGAGGTGGAAAGACCAACTGGAATATCAAGGGCATGTAAGACCTGTGCACTTGGGTCGAGGTGCTAGCCTGGAAGGAGTTTAAAACTGGAGCGCAAAGCCAAAACGATGGTGTCGCCCATGGTGGGCACCAAAGGTGATGATGAAAACAGCGATCAGCCGACGTGATGATTTCTCAGCGGACTTGCCTCGAGTTGTTCCACCCGCTTCTTGCAATGAATCCTTGGCATGAGGCGCAGCACGGACGCCCGATCAAACCGCCAACAAGCACCCACTGGTCTTCCCGAGCGGGGTTGGCGATCACACTGTTACATATGTACTCTCTTCTGATCATGCGGGAAGACAAAGGAAGAGGCCTCAGGTGGAAGGTACCGGATTCGGATTCGAGATAAATTGATACACTGTCCCAGCCTCGACAAAATCAAGTGGCTATGTGGGTGGGTGCTGCAGGCGCTAATCGGCATGTCGTACACTCGTGATCGGGAAAAGTTTCATCCGTCTTGCTGTCCCAACTTTAAGGCTTATTCGAAAACTACGGACTCGCTGGTGTATTGATTCGAAAAGCGAGAGCTGGAAGACAACTACATGCAGAACGACCAGCTTTATCATTACGTCGGCGAGCTTCTCAAGGCGTTGAGTGGCCACTTCGGGAATGGGTGAGGGCGTGATGGGATTTGTGACGTCTGGCGATGCGTCGCCAGGGTCCGCTTGCCAGGAGGGCTGGCAGAAGTCTTGGTCAGGGTACTTGGGGTCCAGGACGAGGCGGCCGAGCTCGATGGACTCTCGGGGAATAGGGCGGTTGAGCACCAGGCTCGTGAGCGACATTGTGTCTGGCGGTCGTGTCAAGGTCGCTTGCTATCAAGGCTAGATGAGATTGAACCATTACCAAAAAGTTGTCTTGACTGCGAAAAGGTAGAAGAATCAACAATTTTTTCCGAGACATACAATTAACTTCGCGTATTAGGCTGTGCGGGGAATATACGTCAACATATCGAATTTTAATATTAGCTTGATGTACTTTCTAGGTTAGTCTTCGTTACAATAGTAATTCAAACTAATAGAAAGTTGGTTTCTGATCTCGTGAAATTCTTTTTAAGCGCAAGGTTGCACAAAGAGTTTTGAACACAATAAGGGGACCAGGCTGTTGAAGGGCCAGGGAGTGGCTTTAGTGTATTACAATATCTGACTCTTCCCACTCGCGAATCATCAACGCGGAGCCTCCTCCACTGCAAAGATCATTTAGTCACGTTAGGAGTTTACTGCAGAAAATAGGGTGAGGCTACTCACCCATGACCCCTCTAGCCGAAAATTTCGGGCATCCGAACTATCTGGACCCTCTCAAGCTACCCCAACCCCACTAAATCGTCATGCAGGGACAAAAATTTGAATCTCTCTCTTCCTCTTCCTGTATTAACCTGCTAATGGGCTAACATTCAAAATACCCGTGAAGAGTGCCCTACAGAGAAGACATTTCCTTGATGTGTAAAGATCTGCACATGACTTGCAAGCCATATGACCACGTAGCAAAACCCCCCAACGGCCTGGCTGCATGTAGCGAATCTTGCAGTGCAACTTTTTCAGCTGTGAAAGTTCTTCTCGCGTCTGCTGGTCTCTGTTCTTTTCTAGACGAAGATCTTCCGAAGTATTATTTGGTTCGTCGTAATTCTTGAAGTTCATGGTCAAGCGCGTTTCGAAGCTTCTTCGAAGCATGATCCTAAGTCCTCTGTCAGGTAAAGAAAAAGGAAGGTGTTACGAAGATCTCGTACCAGATTAGTTAATTCCTCAGCTTAACAACACGACGACAAAAATACAGACAAGTAACCAAATAACGAGCCACCTTTGAAGCGACGAAAACTAACTCGTGTTCTAGTTAGTTAACTGTGAAGCCTGTTCAATCCATGCGCTAATGGCAACAATAACGATGGTATATACACGCAGGTGTTTTCACTTGTTCTTTTGATACAACTGATACTCGACGCTCTACTTTGAAATTGATCCTTACTCGCTACGTATCTCTCTGTTATCAAAATGGAGAGTTTAACACCCTGCTATCATTTAATAGACATGTCGAGGGCCTAGAAGTATAGCAATACACAACATGCTTGTAATTTGCTGTCAGAAGACCAAGAAAACTATCCCAAATGAACACCACCATTCGAAAAGATAATTTCCTCCGATCCTGCGATGCACTTGTTACGGTCACCTTCAGGTGATAAATAATCATCCAATGCGACCTCCACCATGTCTTGCACATCGCTCCGAAGGTAACGAGGGCGATCATATCTCTCCTATCTAGCCTCTTTGGCTAGCGTTGCTTTGTCAACATTTTTGCTGGACATAAACCTAAACCGGACCCTTCGATACTGCACGGCGATAATCTGTTCGCCTTGCGCCACAAAGTGCCGTTGCAAGCTTTCCGCGTAGCCACTAGACCCGGCTAATTTAGGATCGGCTAGGTCACCAAATGGCACAACGACTCCTGATGCCAATAGCGTACCCGAAACCGGCACGGCCAGTTTTCCATCAAGAAGCTTCTGTTCGTGTGGCTGCTCGGCGATACGAGCATCCAAGACCGTATGGTAGCCAACCACAACATATATGTTCTCCCCCTCATCGATAGTACGCTCAATCCACTTGCGGACATCTTCTGACCTCACGATATCCCGGAACCACTGCCCATTATTGTCCAGGTAATAGGTCTTCACTTGTTTTGTGTTGATGTAAATCGAGGCATTCGTACGGCTTGACACGGAGGAGGAGAGGAAGGCGGTAAGCTCGGAACCAAATTTACGCTGAGCCCCAAGAGAGTCGGCTCCGTCGTACTGGAGTGCGACTTTCTCAATAATTTTGAGGCTCTTTCCTTCTTTCGGATCATGGTAATCACGGTGAGGCTCATCAATATTGGTGACGAAACGTCCCAGCTTAATAGCTGAAGGTGGTAAGAAGAACTGGGGAAGAAGAACGCTACTGCGCATTTCGAGGTAAAAATTGGATATTTGAGGTGATACGAAGAGAGTCAGGCAAATTGCGCGGCACAAGAGGGAATATGAGGAGAGAGAGTTAGCGGCTGTGGCAGAGTGGGGTTAGGCTTCACTACGGCCCCGCGAGAGGGCCCCCCGCTCCCCCAACCCAAATTCCCAACGCCACACTCAGGATGCGTCAAGCTCGATTTGGCAAAATGAAGCACCTTCTGTAAGGCATAACACCGTATTATTGGCTACGCTCCTTTGTTGGTCTCTGGGAAAGAAGACGTGTGTTACTGGGGGTTAAACTGTTTCGAAATCCTCTGTACTGGGGCTGAGTCATGTCCAGGGATTTTCGCAAGCGAGCATTGTGAACGCATCAAGACGGGGGTTTTCAAAACGACATGGGTTCGCCAGGCGGCCAAGTTCACTTATGATCGCCCGTATTTTTCAGACTAGTCAACTACTAAGGAACTTGGCTCATGCGGGACGTGTATACACGTCGAATCGTCTTATGGGAGCCTCGTCCATAATGATCATCGGTACAAGGTATACTCATGACGTTCAAATGTTGCATCGAGATAAAATCACCTCAGAAGCGCATTTCAAAGCCGAGACAAGTGTACGCGGAAGATAAACGGCGGCCTAGTCGTACTGGCAAAAGCTCAGGAATACCACTGATCCACATTTTCGAACATAAACTTGACCATTTTTCCGAAGCTTGCAGCTTTAGGAGACAGGCAATTTGGGAAGTACACTCGGTGTAATGGCTGGCCATTCTTTGGGAAGGAGACGAATGTCGTGGCGTTGTTAGATAGGAAACATCACGAAACATTTCTTTACGTGATTACAGCATTGACAAACAAACGCTGCAAGAGGCGGAGCCAACGGCACAGCTAGCCAGTTGAGTCTCTCATCACGGAATATGGGCGGTGTGCTATTTGCGGAACAACATTATGAGTCTAACTGTGGCTGAATCTGGGCGGTAACTGGTTGGAATTGGTGGACACTGGTGAAACTGGTAGGCCAGCCACCACACGCGCGCTACCTTTACAAATATTCGCCGAATCACTTTAAAAATAACATAGTAAACTGGTCAAACCTAAAGAAACGTCCTTTTTTACAACAGGTATCCCCAGACGCGCACGGCGAGTACCCAAACAATAGGCTGGAAAGTACATAACGATCGAACAGGGCAGATGGACGACCTTGAAGAGGCAATCCGGGTAACTCGCCAGGCGGTTGCGGCCACTCCTGATGACCATCCCAATCTGGCAATCTGCCTAAGCAACCTCGGAATCAGGCTTATGAGTCGATAGATACAAACAGGGCAGATGGACGACCTGGAAGAGGCGACCCGGGTGGCTGCCCAGGCGGTTGCGGCCACTCCTGATGACCATCCCGATCTGGCAATGTGGTTAAGCAACCTCGGAAACATGCTAGAAAGTCGATACGAACAAACAGAGCGGATGGACGACCTTGAAAAGGCGATTCGGGTGTCCCGCCAGGCGGTTGCAGCAACTCCTGATGACCATCCCAATCTGGCAATCTGCCTAAGCAACCTCGGAATCAGGCTTATGAGTCGATACAAACAAACAGGGCAGATGGACGATCTGGAAGAGGCGATCAGGGTGTCTCGCCGGGCATTTCAGACGAAGGAAGCGCCTCCTTTAAACCGGATTACTGCTGCCGTTCTGGCCCTTCGCCTCCTGCTCAAGCGTAAAGATTACTATGGCGGTTACATCCTATCTGTTGGCGCTATCGATGTGCTACGGCTCGTTCACAAAAGGTCCCTGACCCTACAGGATCAACAATATGTCGTTTCGCATTTTTCTGGCTTGGCAACTCAGGCCTGCTCTCTCGCCCTTCAGACCCGGCAACCTCTATTCAAAGGTCTTCACTTGTTAGAAACTGGACGTGGTGTGATCCTTGGTCTCCTTATGGATGATCGAAGTGACACCACCAAGCTCAAAGAGGACAATCCCATTTTATGTGCACAATACGAAAGACTTCGCCTTGAGGTTAATACCCGTCCTGATGGCACCATGATCCAGCAGACAGGTGAATCCGTCTCCACCAGACGGTCAAAGGCTATTGAGAAGCTCGAAAAATGCATACAGGACATACGACTCCTTCTAGACTTCGGCTCCTTTCAACAGGGTCTTACTGCGGAACAGATGCAACATGCTGCCAATGAGGGCAGCATCATCGTGGTCAATATCACCAACCTACGAAGTGATGCTATCATCATCTCTACATCCGGATTGAGATTGGTCCCTCTTCCTGGATTTGATGCGGCCCAAGCGCAGAGTTGGGTTGACCAAAAGCTGACTTCGGCTTCACCCAGCGAACGTGGCGTGAAGAATAAATTATACCGCCAATTTCTAGCCTGGCTCTGGCGGGAGTGCGTAAAGCCCGTCCTGACTGAGCTCGGTCATTCCGTGCACTCATCCTCGGAGGATCCCCCAAGAGTCTGGTGGGTTGGGACTGGGCTTGCCAGCTCATTCCCTTTTCATGCTGCGGGTAGTCCCTGCCCAGGAGAAAATACGTTTTGTCGTGTTGTATCTTCTTACACCCCTTCAATCAAGGCACTATTACATGCCAGAGAGCGGCTTCGTATCTCTGGCCCATCAAATGAAGCCACTCCAAAGCTACTCATGGTCACCATGGCTACCACCCCCGGCGCTGATGACTTACCGGGGGTAAAAGTCGAAAGATCTAGTGTCCTAGGAGCACTCGGAAACTCCGTTCAAGTGGAAGTTCTCGACCAACCGGACTCCGCAAGCGTTATGCGCCAGATTTGTAAATGCAATATTGCCCATTTCGCTTGCCACGGAACCTCAGATTCGCTTGACCCGTCTCAAAGTGGCCTTTTACTGCAGACTGCCACTGCAAATCCAAGACAGGATATCCTGAGCGTTCTCAAACTTTGCGAGAATGGTTCTACGCATGGGGATATTGCATACCTTTCTGCATGTTCAACAGCAGAGAATCAAGATGAAAGTTTGATAGATGAGGTACTGCATATCGTGAGTGGCTTCCAGGTCGCTGGATTCAGACATGTCATCGGGACATTGTGGCCATCTGATGACAGTGTGTGTGTGGAGGTTGCGGGGTCGTTCTATGCCGAGCTTTGTCGGAATGGTGGTCTGGAGTACACTGGAAGCGCCGTCGCAAAGGCACTTCATAAAGCGGTCTCAGTCGTTTCGACGAGCGATGGCTATCGAAAACGACCGTTACATTGGGCACAGTATGTTCACTATGGTGCCTGAGCATAGACCAGGGTTTTACTGTATGTGCTATCTAGTACGTACCAAGTTGGCCCCGAGATCGAATGGATACGGCAGGAGTGGGTAATAGAATCATCGATCACCACTCAGCCGCTCATTCGTTTCCTTATCTTTCCAGGATCTTGCTCTAGTTTTTTGTAGCCACGGATCCTCGTTTGCTTCTTCCCTCGTTGTCACTTCGCCTTAGCTGGATGGAAATGCCCTAACTCGTCGGTCCCTTGTCACGTGCTACTGATGGAGATTGTGCGGACTCGATGTCGGTTCCTGCATATACAGATGTGTGTTTGCCTCTTGGATGTTTCCTTTCCTTTTCTCTTGCAGGTCTCCGACTGGTAGGTTCCTGCAGAAATGATGTTTTCTTGTTTTCCTTGTCATCCTGGCCGATAATAGGGTCTTCCTGTTTTTAGATTGAGATCTTCTTCTTTTTCCCAAGGCAGTCGCCTATGCCCACCAAAATCCTAACACGAATGGATGTAGAGAGGCGATCAGGCTCGAGGCCGTGCTCGCAGCCGAGGTGATTCCGTATACTCCGGGGCCCAGAGAAGCGATGACGATATTATGCTCTCTCACGCCACCTCATGTATAAACAATCGCGTCGGTTTGATGTCGAGCAAAGCTGGTTGTAGCTGCACGTTCCTCATCGAGAATTGCTTCTGCAGCGGCCCGCTCGATGGGAAGAGCAGCGATCCAGGCAATCGTATAGGAGTCGGGCTGTCGAGGGGGCTGTGGGATGCCATGGTGCAGAGGAAAGTGACGAGGCTGTTAGAGAGGGCAGTGGAGCTTGCTCCATCGACGAAGCTTGAGTTGATTCACACGCAGAGACCGCGGATGTGACTGTGGAATGTGTATCATATGTGGTATGTGTATCATTATCAGCTAAAAGGCCACAGCCTTCCCGTTTTCCACATGGAGGGCGGCCTATCCCATCTTGACCTCCAGCTGGATTCATTCTTATTCCATACACTGTAGAAGTATAGAGGTAAGCCAAGGCTGAGTCCAGCGGTGGGGTCGGGGTCAGCCCACCGCAACAGGCTCTTGCCGTGAGCTATAGGCGCTTGGATACAGAACTCCCTTAGGTAGACCAATAATAGGGTATCATGTGCTGTGATAGCGATGAAGCGTGCGTGTTGGCATTGACTTGCTTGGTACGCTGCTGGCCTATCATTTACCGCCGAGCGATTTGGTGATGGCATCTCAGTGCATTAGTGGAGGCTAGAGTGGCTATAGTCGAGCATTTTCTCGGCGCTAGTACTTGACACATCAGTGACTTAAAACTGCTTCTCGTCGCTTCCTTCGTGAAATCGTTAAGACCATTACGCTCCCATTTTCAGAGCTTTGGATTCCGACAAAATATCCGGTGAACACGAGGGTGAGTGCGCACCCAGGACCGCGCAATTCTAGCGCACGTACCCCTTAAGCCGGGCTCTTACTGATATCATTGGACAGAGCCGCGACCCTTGGAAAACAAGACTCTTCGCATCTGCACTCCCCCGGATGGACAGCGTTGGCGTTCCTGCCACCCTTCGTTCGAGATTTCTAGTGATATGGTCTTGAGCTCTGCCGTGTGCTTTACCACCTCCACCGTACAAAGCTATCTTGCCTAGATATGGCTATGGCATCTACAACATCTATTAGTGGCACAAACTCTGGTCTTCAAATAGGGCAAAATCATGGCCATATCACTGCACAGTTTCCCACTGGTAGGTCTTGAGGAATCCATGCTAAAGAAATACGTGCTAAATTGCATTTTCCTGTCTTAGAGCAATCTGAGATATCGGCAAATCTAGCCTGCCTACGAGATTTACAAACGACCAATCCTAGTCATGACAAGTCTCGTATCGAGAAAGACAAGGGTGGACTACTCAAAGACGCGTACAGCTGGATCCTCGACAACGTCGATTTTAAACAATGGCGTTATCAGCAAGAGTGTCAACTGATGTGGATCAAAGGGGACCCTGGGAAGGGCAAAACAATACTCTTGTGTGGAATTATTGATAAGCTGAAAAAGTCCGCATCTAACACCACTGCTATCTCCTTCTTTTTCTGTCAGGAGACCGACATTCGGATAAATCAGGCCACTGTAGTCCTCCGCGGCCTGATATTTATACTGGTCGACCAGCAGCCATCCTTCATCTCCTATGTACGGTGACAGTACGACAACACTGGGAAGCAGATCTTTGAGGACGTTAACGCGTGGGAAGCTTGTTCAGAGACTCTCACTGCTATCCTTGAGGACCCTCTATTACAAACCACCTATCTAATCATTGATGCTCTCGACGAATGTACTACAGATCGAGATCGACTCCTTGGGTTCATCTCCCAGAAATCATCGGCATATCCACATGTCAAGTGGATGGTCTCTAGCCGTAACTGGCCAGCAATTGAGGAGACTCTTGATGTTGCGACCCAAAAAAATAAAGCTCTGCCTTGAATTGGATGAGATGTCCGTCGCTGAGGCCGTCGCAGTCTATATCCGTCATCAAGTTCAGAAACTGACAAAGCAGAAAAAAATATAACGATGAGGTCTGTGATCTTGTTTCCCAGCACTTGTTGTCAAACACCCCTGGATCCCATTCGCCAACACTTGGCGGTCACAACTCCAGAACCGCGGCCTAACGCAAGAATGTGTACACCAATATCAGGAATGCTATCTATCGGTCGCTAGTGGTAAGTTACGGCTAGCTTGCTCTGACAGAAGGATATGTTCCGACAGGAACGGATAATTACAATCGAACCAACAGAGGATCAATTTAGAATACCGCACAACGAAGTAGAATACCTTGTCATAGAACATAGAACATATGAGGCGATCATGAGAACTGTGTAGCGACAGCTTAAGTACGGCAACCTTGAACTATATTCAGGGGCTGGCGCTGACTGCCTGTTCCGAGGCCACTATTTCCATCACATTTTGAGCACTAGCCAAAATTCCCTCTGCGCTATCAATCTCAAGTGTTAGTGCTCGTGCTAATTCGGGTTCCTGCTGTGCCTCGGGGACGTGGCCTGCTTGCGCGACTATAGAATGAAAGTCCCGCGCAATATTCTCAATCTCCTCGTTTATATTCGCCTGCAAAGTTTCGAAGCAAACCGTCAATTTCTTCCTGTATTCCTCCAGCGTAACGCGAGAAAGATTATGAAAAAGGCTCGAATGTTGAAGATGGCTGTGCATAATGTTCTTTCGTCTCTGATCGCTACCGCCTCCTAAAGTTCCGAGTAAGAATAACAGCTCTGACAATGGAAACATTTCTGGATATTGTTTGATCATACCTGATTCTCTTTGACATGAGACATAAGCTGGCCGCATGAGGCCAGAGATGAATGAGCTGGCATGACCGTGGAGCATATCGGTTCTGGTGAGCCTTGAGTTATAAGATTAGTTTCCAGGCCTAGAAACGCTTAAGACGGATATCGCCATACTCTGTGTCAGACATGAGGCTTCTTATCGAAACCTCGATATGATGTTTGATATAATCCTGCCTGGAGAGCATGCTGCGAAGTAGGTTTTGAAGGGCGCGAGGCGCGAGGTGAATATGCGCTGCATAGGGGAAACGTTGTAAGCAATCAGGCTAATACTCTAGAGACAAAGAATCACTCACGGCTAAGTTGTCTTGAAGCTTTCTGGAATATAGCGGCTGTAGCTTGAGCTGAACTGCCTATCTGTAATTCCAACCATTCCAGTAGCTCTTGCCATTGAGGATATAAGTGATCGCGAGTGGGATGTACCAACTCATCATTCCAAGAGCGATCCTGCTTTTGTTGCGTAGAGTGAGTCCCGAAATTAGCGCAAAACACTTTGTAAGTAGAGTGATGCCACTAATAGGCGAATTAGATACGTCTGGGATTCTGGCTTAGCGATACCAAAACTTACAGAAGCCCATTCAGAGCTGGTCTCGATGCTTGTTTTTTTCCATTCATCTCGATGACTTCCTGGAGAGGGTGAGTCATTTGAGCTGTCAGCTCATGATATGGCTCGACTTACTAGCAAATCCATTGATCGACCCGTTATAGCGACTTTTCAATTCCTCCTGCATTCGAGTCACATAGGATTGAGGTGGGGTAAGGTCCTGTTTATCATTAGGAAACTTTCCATAGATGGTAGCTCTCCAGCTCACTTGGCATATTTGTGGAATTTTCATACCTGACGAAGAACTTCTTCTACGTTGCCTAGAAGTGCGCGCAGTGTCTTAGCCCTCTCAGCCGTCACAGAGTCGGCCCCAGACAAGGCCCACTGTCGCAAGGACAGTAGCAGCGCTGGTACTTTGTGATTAAGAAAAGTGCGAGTGGCATGCAGTTGAGCCTCTGCAGGAACAAGCTGACAGTAGTGACGAAGCTCACGGATACCGGTCAAATTAACATATGCCTCAGCTTGGTCGGTTCGACTCGCACGATGTTTCGTGTATAGTGTGTTGCTGACGCAAAACACTCTGATACCTTCATGTTTTTTCAGAAGTTCTTGCGACACTTTGGTGTTTCTATGGGTGATTAAAAACCGTGTTATTCTGGACGAATAATCAGAACGTAATGAAGAGGCGGTCGGGGGTTCAAGGAGTCCGCGCTTACTCAAAGTTCATCGTCTTTTCTCGGTCACTATTCTGACATTAGCGATGGGAAAGATATAATGAGCAACATTAACCAACCGCAGCTGTGATTCCCTGAGAGCAAGCGCTGGTTTATTACGCTCATCCGCATTTTGTCGAGCAACCTCGATTTCCTCGATACTATTTCTGATTATCTCGATATCCTGATTCATCTGTTTAACACGCCGAGCATTTGGATCTTTGGCACGAGCAGCTTCTTCAGCCGATACTTCCTAAAGATATGTTAAAAAGGAAAATACTGAGGTACAGATATTGAACATACTTCTGATCTTGTGCAAACAATTCGTCGCGGCTGATTAGGCTTGCATCTTTTGATAATGTCATGGACTGACTGATCTGAACAGACTCGGGAAATGTTGGCGACGATGAACACCTCATCACATTTGTGCTTTAGGTATCGTTCAGTAGCTCTGACCCGCGCAAAGTTTAGGTCTCGGAATCCTAGAAAGAATGAATCAACCCTTCTCTGAGAGGGTATTAATTTTTCAAGCATCAAAGCATACCAGGAAGATCAGCCAACACTAGGCCAGTTCGCAAAACAGGCGAACTGAGATAAACCCTGATATCTTCAGCATAGGCAAATTTTGGCAAGAACTCAATAATACAGACCTAATTAGTTTGATAAATGGCCAGAATGCGGGATGACTACCCCTTTGATGATTTGCCGTGAGCATATCAAGCAAGTCCTTACACTCCCTCTGATCGCCAGCAATCGCCGAATAATCAAGCGCATCAGTTCCACCAGGCCGGTGAGTCAAACCAGCATATGCCCATCGCTCTAACTCATAGAGGATCTCATCAAAAGCTTCATCCTTATCCTCAGATAAAAAATCCACAGTTAGTCTTGGCTGGCTACTGAACAAGGACTGGAACGTTTCCCATGCTCGCTCGGCGGCATCTCGACATTGCCGTCGTGCTTCTTCGCCTTCAACCTCGCGATAAGCGGAAGGGACGTAGAACTGTCGGAAATTCAATAGGAGTTCCTCCAAGAGCTCCTTCATTTCTACGGTTGTCATGAACTCCGCTTCAACGGTAAACGGGCCGGTATGGGCGTCGTCCGTGTGTCTGAACTCTGTGACCACACAAGTGCACGCTGCTCCATCGCTGCTCTGAGGATAATTCTTAGCTATTTTTTCTCATCACAGGGACAAGTATTGTAAATGTACCGAGCGCGATAGGCCTCCTTGGTCCAAAAGGGAATTGATTAGAGAACTTTTGCCTGGTTCGAGAGTCAGAAAATGCAAAGCCAACGTGGGACTGTAAAGCAGGCACTTACCAACTCCCGAGTCGCCAATGAATCCCACAGTTCGAGATTCAGGATATTCAAAATCGCTGGCTTGCTGAACCTTCTGGTAATGAGCATGTAAACTGGAGGATTGGTCATGCACTAGCGCCGAGGAACGGATGCTGGTGGCAAGACTGGTCAATTTGCCCTTCACCTCCTTGAGCTGGGTTTGAAGGCGACTATCATAGATTGCCACTCTTGGAAGCGACTCCTCACGGATGGTTTTTTGACTCGCATTTCTCGATTCCCCGGAGACATGCGGTACGCTTCGATCTGAAAAGTGGAAACTTTCAGGGTACGCTCCAGGCACTTGGATATTTCCAGTGCAGATTTCGGATGCCAACGGCTCAACTCGATGCTCACGTGCATCGGTAAACACGGTAGAATTAGAAACTGTCGAGCTCTGCCGACCTTGATATTGACTGATGCGAGAGGTCACGACGCGTGGAGGGGTTGGGCTTGGGGAAGCGTTGTGCTGGTCTGCATAAGTTGAGGCGGACCGACTGGGGCTTAGTAGAGACGGTTCACGCGGAGAGCTCCCCGGAGCGGTCGTGAATTGGGATTGATTCGCAATATTTAGACCTTGAAACTGAAAGATCGGTGGCGGTGAAGTCCTTGGGATTGATCGTGGTATACTCGGCGACTGCTGGTTTCTTGCAGGCGGAGTTTCACTTTCATCCCGGGAAGACGACATAGGTGCTCTGGCTCCTGATGAGGAAACAGTTGCAGAAAAAGTGAATTCGGATCGAGGGAAACTCATCCTGACTTCGACGATTTGAAGTGAAGCACCCGGCGGGGGACCTGGCATAATATACGCGATTCCTAGGCGGTCTAGTCTGCCTTGTATTCTTGTAACCTGATACGCCACATTTGTCTCGGGATACGTTTGCTCTACTGCAAGGTGCTGTGCTCTAGTGCAGTAGCGCCGCATGAGATCCCGATGACTCCATAGCGGCGGCTATACGAGACTCCTCTTGGGAGCGTATTGCACCTGCAAAGTTCATATTGGCAACTGAAGATGAGCCTATGGTAGCACTTGAAATCAGCTTTCATCTATTTATCTTTTGATAACGACCGTGGGCGTTTAAAATAGTGTTCCATTTGACAATTCTTCCTTTCATCCTCAATTTGGCCCCCACAGACTAGTTGGCTGTCGTGCATTGCAACCCTAGTCACATGAACGTGCGTAGACTGCAGGTAGAAATTATCAGAAATTATCTTCTGAGTGTCCAGAGTACCGTGTTGTCTCTACTATCTTGTCTGTTATTTTTGTATGTAAATAATTCCCTTTTTGGGTTTGTTGCATTGGAATCTCTATTGAAACAAAATTCGGACTTTGGAGGGTGGAGGATGTGACTGTATGTCACGTCTGTTTGCTTGAAATCGGCTCGCACCAGGAAACTTCTGCTTAAGTCTATCTAGCCCATCACCCTAATGCAAAATATTACCTTACCACCACCCCCTTACCACGCATTGGTACGTAGCGTGACCTGCGTCAGCCTAAGTGCCGCTCAGCTGAAATGAGGGGCTGTGTCAGGATTCCATCGTACTTGACGCTCGCATGATCAGTCTTGGACAGAATATCCCTAATTAACGTATCATCCGTTTACTAAAGTCAAAGAATATTCTAAACTATGGTTTTCCAACGCCTTGCAATAAGACTCGAGCGGCCGCAGCCTCCGTCAGGCCCAACGCATACAAACACTGGCGCGGGGACTACACCGCTAGCTGGCACTCACAGAACAGCGATAGACTCTGCACAGCAAGCGACCGATAAGCGCAATTTATTGCTTGTGGCCTTTGATCAGCTGTCAAACCTGTCGCAACTCGAACTCGAGAGCTGGGGGATAAATAGCAAGGGCTATATACCTCTAACCGATTAGATTAAAGCAATCCAAAAGGAGGCTGAAAGACTTCGGGACTAGAGTCTGGCTAAGGTTTGGAAAATCCGAATCGGGAATTTATGAGATTTCTAATCAGACAGACAAATGTGAACACTCTTTATTGGGCAACGAGGATTAGAGATGTGGTCATTCAATTCTGGCCGTCCCCTAGGGCCGGAATATGGGCAGTAATGAAATCGATCCAGTAGGTGCGCCCTTGTCTATTCTATAGGCATTTATTCTCTTCCCCCTCCCCCTGGCTTAACTTATCTATCTCACTTTAGCCTATTCCTGTGTTTCTTAACCTCTCCCTTTTGTTTTCTCTTTCTATGTTCCTCTAACATCACTCTTGCCACCCTTTCTCCTATGCTATTATCGGAGACTAAGCACGCACCTACACGGTAAGTTATCCAGGAGATTAATACTTTCGACAAAGACAAAAGCGCCCTCCTTTCGGTTGTTAATAAATTAGGAGGTGCTATCTTCTGCGGCAGGGTCTACTACGAGATATACACGCCCAAGCTGACCGGGAGGAAGGATATAGTAGACAAGCTTTATGATATATTAGTAGATTTGTATGTGTGTACCTTGGAGATATCAGCTACATCGACCGACCTTTCGTCTAAAACGGCGGTGTAATTTTGTTATGTAATCTTTGACTTAAGGAACCCTTCTAGAACCCTGTTAGAACTCGAAGTTCAGGAACAAAATTTTGTAGCACCTAAGGCTAGTTATGAAAGTAAAGCTTATGCTCTTCAAGAAGCCGAGTTAAAAATTTTCTCTAGGAAGCTAATAAAACTCGTAATAGAATTAACTATAATGTGGCGTAGGTTCTTTAGTCGGTCAGCGAGCAAGAGCGAAGTCTTCTTGAGTGGATATCTAGCGTATAATACGGACATTATCACGGTGATATTGAAGATCGAAGACGTCTGGGCACCGGGATTTAGCTGATTGAATACAAGAGATTTTGTTAGTGGGTGGATTCGCAGTTATCTAGCATTTTGTCACTACAAGGATCTTGTAAGTTCAACTTAACTACCCCTTACGGAATGTATCGTCTATCTGACAGAATATAGCTGGTACTGCAAGACTTTCTTGACTTTATCCGTAGTTAAGCATATTGAGTCAACGATAGGGTCTCAGATAGAAGGCTTTGCCTATTTCTTCCGTAATTGAGCTGACCTTGCTCGGCGCGAGGCACTACCAGTGCTTCGAAGCTTAGTTCGTCAACTCGCTGCTCCAAGACACAACACACAGTCTATTAGGAAAAGCCTCCGAGAAGCACGAGTCAAAGCTACAGATAGAGAGTCGCACCTTTGGCTATCAGCGTGTCATGATCAGCTTCTCGGGTCCTTTAATCTATATTCAACAACTTTTATCAACCTTAACGCACTGGATGAAGTCCTTGATGATGAGCTTAACCTTTTGATGGACAAGCTTGACGGCATTTTCGCAAAACTGAAACTGGAAACAGGGTGAAACTTTTTGTTGCTAGTCGGCCTGAGAAAGAGATTGCTAGAATATACGGTTCGGGACCGTCAATTATCATTCACGCTAGCGACAACAAAGGCCGACATTAAGCAATTTGTGAAGATGGAATTAGACGCGATTGAGAAAAATTTCCCTGACTGGGATGTGAATGTTATGAAAGATATGATTATCACCACTATCCTCGATAAGTGTCACAACATGTAAGTCTCGATTCAGACTAGTGCGAAGAAGTCCTAAGCTAAGCAAAAATAGGTTCCTGTGGGCGGCGCTTTAACTAAAGCAAGTAGCGCAATGCGATTTCCGCTGATGCGGTTGAATCTACTCTGGAAACTCTTCCCAGAGGGCTGAACGCTATATACGACCAAATCCTCGTTAATATACGAAGCCGCCTACGCCCGGAGAGGGAGCTAGCCGAACGAACCATCAAATGGGTGATGTGTGCTCCGCCTCCGCTCTCTAGCGAAGAACTCCTGGCCGCGGTCCGTATAAGCGTCGAAGGAGATCAGATTGAGTTTACCGCACCTGTTAAGCAGGAGGCCCTTCTGTCAATTTGTGAAAATCTATTGATAGTTAACTCTGATAGCCTATAGAGGTTCTTCCACCTCTCCGCTCGAGAGTACTTTGAGACGACTCACGAGCTTTCCCAAGATGCACTATCCTACTGCACGCAAGTGTATTTCCAATCCCTTATGACTACCTTCAGCCTAACTAGATCATCTGTTTCAACTGAATTAGATATATCGCAAGGTTTAGAGATAATTCAAGATCTATTTGATCCAACGCATCCTTTCTCTCAACATGTCTAGACAAAATGGCTATTCTATGCTGTTCAACTCGCCTAAAATGACGAGTCGGTTAATTATCTTAAGCAGTTCCTTGGCTCAATAAAGAGAAACAGCGCTTTCTTGAGACGATGGGCAAGCTAAGTATTTCATTCCTATAGATATCCTGAATTTTCATCATCCTTTTTGCGTTCGAAGAAGGACTTGTCCCTAACTATGACGCCATTATTTACTATAGCCTGGTTTTCACTCTACAGGGTTCTCCGCGACTGGCTTGACATTCAAACCTTTGACCCGTCGCAGACTAACGAGAGTGAATACAGCCTGCTTATGATAGCTTCAATGACTGGCTGCGTGTCTTTATGCGCGGACCTAATCTTACGGAGAGCCCCCGTTGACCAGAGAAATACCACTTACAGGCCTGACTGTGGCAGTGCACTTACTGCCGCCGCCTACTCGGGCGAGCTGAAAATGGTGCGATATCTCGCGGAGAAAGCTCAATCGGACGTGAATCTTTAACTTCAAGCAGGGAAATATAGTAGTGCGCTTGCTGCTACCGCCTGTGAGGGAAAGCTAGAAATCGTGCGATATCTCATTGAGGAAGCTTAATCAGACGTGAATCTGCAACTTGAGGCTGGGGATTGTGGCAGTGCGCTTGCTACTGCCGTGAAAGCGAGAAAGCTAGAAATCGTGCAATACCTTTTGGAGGATACTCATGCGGATGTGAATCTTCAAATTCAAGCACGGAAATATGGCAGCGCGCTTGCTGTTGCTGCCTGGTGGGGATAGCTTGAAACGGCGCAATATCTTGTGGAGGAAGCTCAAGCAGACGTGAATCTGCAACTTCAAGGAGGGGAATATGGCAGCGCGCTTTATGCTGCTGTCTGGGGAGGGGACCGAAAAGTTGTTCAATACCTCGTGGAGGAGGGTAATGCTGAAGTGAACCTCCAGCTTGAGACGGGGCCGTTTAGCAACGCACTCCATATGGCACGGTATTTAGAGGATCTATCTACATTATATGACGATAGCAACAATGATGGACCTATCTCCGGAGTTGTCAGATGGATTGGCGGATTTGCTGGCAGGATACTTGTTAACAGGAGGGGCCTTGTATATAAGTGTGTATCGACACGGTCGACCTGATTGTCGAATATATTCTGTTCCATCTGAACATAGGTTCACATATTAATCAAGCTTCTGTCTGCCATAGATATTTGATTTAAATATAGATTCAATCAGGCATGATCCCGATGTAAGATGATGATGATATGGTTTGAGACTGCCTATTGTGTGTTGAGAAAGGACGATGGCTGAGCCTGAACTACGTTTTGCTAGGAAAATTTTCATTATTGGGAAAATGGTACTCTCCTCACAGGGACCCGGACTAGGGTAGTACCTAGGGCCCACCTACTGTTTCGGCACTTAGTGCTCAACTTTGTTACTTCAGGCATTTTGCTAAGCTCTTGGATTTTTGGCAGAAACAGGCTGTTACACAGGCACCTTGTTCCCGCGGTCCCGCAGTTTGCCACGTTGCTCTTCTCTTTCGAAATCTTTGGGTGTCAATGCCTTGGTTATTGGATACTAAGCCACAGTTAGTTGCAGTAACACAGAAAGTAATGTACTTATTCTTACGGTTTCCTGCACTAGAGGCACCTAGTCTTCATCGGGATTTGAATTGTACGATATGTTTGTAAAATTTTACCTTCCCTACTTCTCACGAGCACGTAGACATAACGTTCGCGTCCAGTATCACAGCCGTCAACGTAATTACCGTTTGCTTTTAGAGCGATTGCCTGCATAGCCCGGTAAAATCGTGCACAATCTGCATAGGCTTTTTTTGGATCCGTATAAGATCTAGGCATAAGCCGTTTGGCCCTCTAGGAAGCGTGTGACGATTCACATGTGGTGATGCTTGATGCCTGGTCTTGATGCCTGTTCCCGCAGGCATCCCTCATGTATTTAGATCGTCTCTCGTTCTCTCGCGCTTTCTCCTTCTTTCCTTCCCCATGCTTAGTTGCTTCGTTGAATGCTACCATGTTAATTTGATATCTTCGTGCCTGAGCTGTAACAAAGCGGAACTTCGGATTCAATTAGGTATCTTAAGTTGCATTAAAACACATGTCTACTAACCTTTAAGACGCAGAAGATCTTATGAACGTGTACCGGAAGGATCTAGAGGTGCTTAGCGCTGAGGTGATAAAAAGCGTAACGATTACAAGTACAATCTAGAAATAGATTACTAATGAGCACCCATACCAAATATAAACTAAACGCGATAAAACAATTGCCGCCGTTCAAGTTAAACAAAGGCAAGTGTAACGGGCCCACGCCCGTATATGGCCACATGACCGCGGTCTTCCGCCCCCATTGGGCAATATGTAAACACGGCGGCTCCCTTTTCCTTCTTTTCTCCTAGAGATTGTTGTAAACAGTTTGTGGCCTAGTTCGATTGAATCAATCAGCTACAGCCCTTCACAACGCCGCCGCTATCTAATATCAGAGTCGTTTTTTTGCTATTAAACTCGACCTCAATCTACCAAGCTTTGGACCAAGGTATTATCCAGAACCTTAAGCGCCATTATCGGAAGATATGGATACCATGGATCATCAATATGATAGACCGGGGCGTCGACCCTACGCAGAAAATGAGCCTCTATTACACACTATATTGGATTACCCAGACCTGGAGGCGTGACGTTCTAGATGAGACTATTTGCAAATGCTTATTAAAAGCACGGTCATTAGTCCTAGCACTGATGAGATGAATATATCTCAATCTGAAGACCTTCAACTAGGTCATTCATACACATAGGTAACCGACCGGCTTCCTGGTACAGAGTTTATGGAATCAGAGGAATTCCTAGACCCTCCAGGTAAAAATTTCGACGTCAAGAGCCTGCCCGATTTATCTGATATCATCATTCATTTTTCAGAAGACAACGCAGGTGGTGTTAGTGGTGATAGCGAGGACGACCAGGACGAATATATCTTCGGACCGCCACTGGATATTCTATCACGTGTTGAAGCTATTGAATACATGCATAAAGCTCTTCAATTTTCTCGGCACCAAAAGTGTTTACTGAGAGAGAATTACGTGATATAGAGAGGATAGGTCATCTTTTTTCGCGGCTGCAGATGGAGGGGAGGAAACAGAGGAGGGTGGATGAGTACTTTGGACCAAAAACAGACTAGCGGTTACCTATTTAGGATTAGCGCAATATAACAGGCACACCAAAATTCTGTTGCACGGAAAACGGGAGTTTATTGTATACTATAGAAGATTATATCACGGTGCCTGGTGTGACGATCGAGCGGCTAAGGCCGGTTGTGGCAACTGGCGAGTGTAGATGTTTGCTTTGGATTCCTCGCACGCTTCCGAATGGGGAAGTTTGCTGGGCAGGTGCCTACCTCTCACCCCGCCTTCTCTTCCTTCCCCAGACTTGATACCTTCGTTAGATGCACCGAATGCAAGCTTTTGCTTAACTTTGCCTGGCTCATGACAATGTTGTTGATGTACAGCGAGCTGAAAAGTCGTATTTACGACGATATTTTGGGTGATCAGCTTAACCAGGTGACCAGGTTAACCGGGAATTACGTTATTTAATTAAGTTAACTAGTTAACTAGTTAACTTAGTCAATTAGTTAACTAACTATGGGAGAACAATTACAAAATGCTTGCAAGGTGAGCGATCTCGTTTCTATAGACAATTATGTTCCCGTAGTCCACGAACTGGCCGGATGGTGTAGTTGGTTATCACGTATCGTTAACACCGATAAGGTCCTGGGATCGAACCCCAGTCTGGTCATCCTTTTTGATCTTAAAGATCTTGATTATGTTGCTTTCTTTTTTTTTCCTTTCTATCTATGCAAGCACGGTTTAATTACTACTGGAAAGGATAATTGAAAAATGAATATAGAATATGGTTAGTCCAATCTACGATCATAAGTTGAATACACGAAGGATTCTGTGAGGTGGCCATCGCGTATCGCGCCACACCAGCCTAGCTGGCCCCTATACGCAGTAAATAAACATCCTGGCGTGGAGCAGAAGGCATTTATTTATTGCATTGAGGTGTTCAGGCTTTTTTGACGAGTATATGGGCTGGCTACTTACTGCTTGTCAATAACGACCGCAAGAGTAAGAATTACAAAACTGTGGATAATAGTGATATGTATCTACTACTGCTATATGAATTATTGATAGAATTTGCAAGGCTTCCTTCCATCCTATTGGGCGTGGTTGGGTCCCCACCACCTAGTTGGTGAACTGATCAAGGATGATCTTGGAGATTTGGACTGGCCTGGTGCTACCCCGCAACTAAGTACCTGTCTTTTGAAGTTTTGATTATATCAATATCCCGTTAACCTGCCTAAGATTCGTGTAGACTTACTCATCGGCCGCACGGAACTTGGAACTCATGTCTTTACGTACGGTGTCATCCAAGCTCCAGAAGAATTCCTTTATCAGAGGCTCTTCGGGGACCTTTTCCCACGCAAGGTATCTAAAATAGCCGCCAGGGACGAGGTCTTTGTTCCCTTGTGTAGGTACTTTCTGCGTAGCTAAAGCGAGGAACAGCGTTACACTACCTCCTCTGTAATAGTTTAAAGGACTCTAGCTCGCCACCTACTCCAGGAGGAACGGCCTGTCTAGCCATTTTATCGTGATCAGCGTCTTCCGTTCCAGCAATATGAATCTGTCTGTAGATTTGCATAACCGCTATCTGATTTAGGTCCTCTGCAAGGTGGCACAGAAACTTGCCAACAGTCTTGGCTGACCCGCGGCCCATTTTAACATCGTGATCTGTCCTATGGCTGCCCTCTCCAAGAGTTTCTCCGTGATGACCCACGTTCGGGAGATCCCTAACGAGGCAGACATGACTGTCATAAGAGAAGCCGCCAAAGCAGAGAGTGTGGCGGGGGAGGTGGATTCTGGTGACGCGCTATCTAAGACAAGGTCATATGTGGTGACCGCAGTACCCACAAGGCCACGGGGGATTCGAGCATCGAAGCGAGTCGTTGGGGTATCATGTGCCATAGCGATAGTTTCGAAGATGAGGCCAGGAAAGCAAGATAGCTTTAAACCATGGATGTCCAGCTTGGGGGAAGAAAGAGTGACGCATAATAATATGTGATGATAAGGATGGTCATATGGCTAAATGGTGGAGATCTCCATCGCTATCGCTGTCTGCCCGTGTTTGTCTCCTTTCATTCTGTATATACCTATCATTGTTCTATGTCTCACTTTTTTCCCCGTGTATCGTATGTGCTGACTATGTTTCATCAACATCCGCATAGCAAAAGAGCAGGATACTGAGCCTAAATTGCCGATTAGCAATACAATTTAGACGAGCTGTAATATTTGCGACCAACTGAATAGCCTTCTCATGCATAGTGGAGCTATCATACTTCAGATGGGCCGGCTTAAGGCTAGAGAAGTCAAGATAAGCGCAAGTCAAAAAAGAACGGTTCAAGAGGAGATCAGGAGAAGCAAGAACGAAGGACCAGTCAGCAATGTGTGGGAAGGAGACACAAGGGAAATCGGCGATTTGAAAGAAAGCGCAAGGTCACAGACAGGAGTGAAGCTGTCCATGCCACTGAGTAACCAAACGATGCACTGGGCTATATCCAACGGGAGGCGGGCATTGGTGGGATAACGCTGAAGAATCTGACTTCCCAAAAATCTATTAATATAACGTTTGAGAGTGTGACCAGCAATAACTAACCTTCAAAGCCCGATCTCCTTGCGAAAATCCAGGCGCGAGATGGATGCAAGGTACCTCCCCATTTTTGACAGATGGACTGTGAGCTCCCGCCCAAGCACGAACTCCTGATTGTCACATCTCCAATATGGAAATTCCCCCTTGCGCTTAGACTTGGATTTCCTCATTTCGACCCAACTAGCCCGGGACTTTTCTCCACAGTAGAGCCCGGTAAGTCGCTCTTTCCACTCAGAAAGCGTGTCGAACACTTGGCGGGGGCCGTAAGTCCGATCTGCGTCCTCATCTGCACGGGAGATAGGGAGAATTTTTGCTTGTTGAAGATCATTATGAGACCCAGATAGTGGGAATCACAATACTCCCCGCAGTAATGCGGACCGTTCGCCAGTCGGTCGACGTGGTTCTGAAGCAGTTTCACCGCATGGCGTGTGTAGTCGACATCGAGCCGAAACGTCGAAAGTTGCTTGCGTTCGAGCTCGATAAGTTTCACTGTACTCGATTAGCAAGACCCGTGTGAGAAGACAATCTTTACAGGCTTTGTATTGCCACAAGTTGAAGTGACACTTACCACGAAGGAGGGCAGTGGGACCACCATCGATCTCCCAACTGGTCAATCCATGTTCAAGGATTGTCTTGATCGACCATTGAAAGCTTTCTTTGTGCCGGAAAACAAAAGAAATAACCGCCCATTGCCAAGTAGGCAATCCGATCTCTCTTTCGTCTTTGAGCTCAAGAATCCACTCTTTCACGTACCGGTCAAGGCCCCCTTGGATATCGAGAAAGTCTGCCGCAATGGCAATATCGAAGAAAGCATCCAGGGTAACTCCGAGATGGGGAAGACTATCCGATATCCCGTACATAGCGAGTAGAATGATCCTGATGGTGTAAGGGCTGATAAAACCAGGCAGAGACAGCATCACAAGTCCATCTTCAGTGGATCTCTTGCTCCATTTGTCACTGAGCGCCACCTCGAAGTATCGCGACATGAGCGACAGTTGACCAGAGGAGGCTATGAACTTGTTGGGTGGCACGAATTCATTTTCGAGTCCCCGAAGGTGTCGTTGCTGGCCTTTGTCGGTAGATAATATGTAATCGGGGGGTACGACGACCAGCACATCGCCGTCCCGGACGATTGGCGAGGGATGTGGGTTAACCACGATTGTAGCCATGGCGAGGGAACAGGATGTTATAAAGAAGAAATCAGAGATAAAAAAGAGGAAAGTAAAGGAGGGCTGACGGGAAGGTAACGTGAAAGATATCGAGGAGGTGAGAGCAGAAAGACTGTGAGTAGATCTCTTGATGAGGTTCTGTTTGCGAGTGATGCGAGACGAGGCTCAGTGAGATGAGCCTGGATGTAGATTTTATGCGCGAGCCTATCCTCAGTGTCATTCAGCGGTACCATTCCCAGGTTGTAGATTTTGGGCACGCACCCCAGTATGAATCTGCCAATTCGATGGGTAAAGGTGTCCTTTCAAGGAATCGTTCGAAGAGTCAGATCTGAAGGAAAAGTGAAGATGATCCGGGGAGTGTTGGTCACAGAGAAATCCCAGCAGACCGTTCCCTCATGGCCCGATCCAGGGCGTCTTGACAGAATTTGCGATGAAGTTGCATCCACTCAGCCAAATGCCGCCCCTCTTCTCTGGGGTTGTTCGTCCGTGGCACGAACTTCTTGATGTGGTTGACGTGATGTGGTTGACGTTGTATTTCCCAACCCTCAGTCCGCTTGTCAGGTCATTCAGGATGACTGAAAGTTCAGGGGGCAAAATTTGAAGAGATGTGTACAAGTTATATAGGAAGCCAACATAGTGAGCCAGCCGCAGCTCAAGTGGGAGGTCACTTCTAAATCATTCTGTCAAACACCTAGAAGAGGCAGCTGGCCCTCGGAGGCTACGTTTGAGACCCTCATTGTGTTCAGCCTCCAGCCTAGGCTCGAACTAGGCTGCGATGCAAAAAAAAAAAAAAAAAAAAAAAAAAAAAAAAAAAATTTTTTTTTTTTTTTTTTTTTAAAAAAAAAAAATAAATAAAAAAAAAAAAAAAAAAAAAAAAAAAAAAAAAAAAAAAAAAAAAAAAAAAAAAAAAAAAAAAAAAAACAAAAAAAAAAAAAAAAAAAAAAAAAAAAAAAAAAAAAAAAAAAAAAAAAAAAAAAAAAAAAAAAAAAAAAAAAAAAAAAAAAAAAAAAAAAAAAAAAAAAAAAAAAAAAAAAAAAAAAAAAAAAAAA